>VXBA01004271.1:1711200-1737196 GCA_013399895.1 Serilophus lunatus
CTTTTTCCCTTGACCGCTGCGGGAGAATAGGTTGGATGTAAGAAGGAGGGGCTGGGAGGTAAAAGGTGTCTTTTAGTGTCTCACTTTTAGCTCTGATCTTGTTAGTAATAAATTTGATTATTATTCCCACATAGAGTCTTGTTTTGCCTGTGACGGTGATTAAGAAAGAATCTGCTGTAGTCCTTATCATGAATAACGAAACCGCTCGTTATATTCTCTCTCTCCTCTCTAGCTGGGCAAGGGGGAGTGAGAAGGTGGCTGTAGTGGGCCCCTAGCACTCAGCCCGGGTTAAACCACTACACTATGGTTGTTAAATAAGTATGTTACATATTCACTGAATAAACTATTGGCATACTCTGCACATCAAAAATAGGTGTGCTCTCGCTTTGACTCCATGACCTGCCTTTTTGATTGCCATCTTCTACCCTCCTCCTCCTCCATAAACAACTCTTTTTTTTAAAAAAAAAAACAAAACAGATCAAACCACACAACCAGAGTACTTTCCATCAAGCAAAGGGCTCTAATAACTGTTCAACAAGGTGCCTCTAAAGGCACATCAAGCACAGCTCCTCATACTTGCATACCATGAAAGGCAGGCGGCAAACATATCCCTGGGATCATCACAGAATCAAAGAATTAACAAGGCTGGAAAAGATTACTGAGATCGTCAAGTACAACCTATTACCTAACATCATCCCATCATCTAAATCACATCACTAAGTACATCATCCAACCTCTTCTTAAACACATTCAAGCATGGTGACTCCACCACCTCCCTGGGCAGCCCATTCCAATGGAAAATCACTCTTTCTGTGAAAAATTTTTCCTAACATCCAGTATAAACCTCCTCTGATGCAGCCTAAGACTGTGTCCTCTTGTCCTGTCACTGGGAGCCTGAGAGAAGAGACCAACCCCCACCTGACTACAACCTCCCTTAAGATAGTTGTAGAGGGCAATAGCATCTCCCCTGAGACTCCTCTTCTCCAGGTGAAGCAACCCCAGCTCTCTCAGACACTCTTCGTAGGGCTTGTGCTCATCCATCTTCCCAACAGCTCCAGGAAGCTCCCCTGAGAACACCTAACTGCCCCTTGCGAAAACTAAACCTCAGTGACAATGTAGGCATGGCTTTGTCTGCAACCAACCTGCCAATTTCAACTTTTTAGGGACTGTAACACTCAACTAGGCACTGACAGTAAATCATGGACCCAAGTGAGAATACCCTTATATGGGCCTATATATGGGTTGCAAATACAACCCAAATACTCTTGCTTGAATTTACATGCGTTTGCTCTGTAACCACAAGAGGACTGACAAGGTGGCTTTTAGCACCGAAAGGAGAGGCAAACATTTTTCCCAGGTCTCTCCATTTAAGATATCACATTCAAATACTTAACAAAGTATTTTTTAAGACACTATTACTTGGCCAGTATGACAGGTAGAGGTCTGTTATTTTTCTAGATTAGTATTTCAATAAACTGTTCAATAAATTAAATTCTTAATTAGAAACAACATTGGATATACATGCTATTTGGAGCATCCAGATATAAAGGTTTCACATACATAAGCCCAAGTTCGTACAATATGGGCCTCACAGAAGTTAGGGGAAATTTTGCTTGAGCATCACTGGAATGATCACTTCATTAACCTTCATTTTGAAAAAGCAGTTTCAAATGTTAAGTTACTAAATTCTTCAGTATTTACATTAATATATCCAAATATAGGCCTACCAGCACTAAAACTAATGTATGTACAAAGAAGTCACAGAATCATAGAATGATTTGGTTTTGAAGAAAGGACCTTAATGTTCACTAATTCTAAATCCTCTGCTATGGGCAGAGACACCTTCCACTACATCAAGTTACTTAGAGCCCCATCCAGCCTCATCAACAATTCCAAGGATATCAAGCCCACAACCTTACAGGGAAACCTGTTACAATATCTCATCACTCCCACAAACAAGAATGTCTACCTAATACCCAGTCTAAAACCTACTCTCCTTCAGCTCACGGCCATTTCCCCCTGTCACAACACTATGTGCCCTTGCAAAACATCCTTCTCCAGCTGTCTTGCAGGCCTCCATAAGGTACTGGAAGGTGCTATAAGGTCTCCTCGGAGCCTTCTCTTCCCCAAGCTGAACAACCCCAACTCTCTCATCCTGTTTTCCTAGGAGAAGTGCTCTAGCCATGTGATCAACTTAGTGGCACTGCTACAGTCCACAGCTAAAAAGGGTGGCAGCTAAAAAAAGTTGAGAGCTAAAAATAGATGAACGTAATATTAAATGTGAAAAGAGTGCTGAAGAAATATATCTGGCATTTTCAAAGACAAGTGGTTTTACCCACTCATTATTTTGATTAAAAAAATCTAGTAATTTGCAAACATAATAAAATTAATGTTTAAAAAGACATTATTTAACATAAGATTGGAACTAAGTAGGACCCACCAAGAACAGCTCTTGGCTCTTTCCTCTTTCACAGTTCACCAATGATCCAATGATTGCTGCTGATAAAAGCCACAGCTGGCAGAGGGACCAGGGAAATCATCTAAAGTTTATAGCTGGATATATAATATTCTAATCTATTCCATAGAACTCTACACATGTTCTGAAGAGGAACATATCGAAAAAATTCCTAGTGAGCTAGCAGGTGAATCTGAGCTCCCAGGATGATGACACAGAAATCAAAAAGTACAGAGCAGTCCTTTGATAAATCAACAGAAAACCAGCAAGAATATTGATTTTAGTACGTTGTATTGCACGGGGGAGGAGATGTCAACAGTGTATGTGCAGTTCTCTTTTAAACCTTTTAATAAAAACACAACCAAAACAATTCATATAGATACAGTAATAACAAAGGGTTAGAGAAAATGCCTTACAGCAAGAGTTAAAGAGATGTCTGATTAGTTTAGAACAAGTGTATTAAAAGGCGACTTCATTAGAGAATATAAACATCTCACTAAGAAGTAAGCATTGGAGATCCAAAAAAGAAACCAGAGGCAATGCCTGGAAACTGAAGCCAGACAAATTCATATTAGAAACAGAGCTTAATTACGTTTTTCAACAATTAGCTACTGATGAAGTTAGAGTGCAATGCATCTTCTTTGTACTTCCACATCTGTAAATGAAGACCAAACACTTCAAGAAGCTGCACTCCATGGTAAGTAACTAGCTTAATACAAAAGGTAGCTACATAAAGTCAGAAAAAGGCCGTATCGTACATAGTTTAACCCATACAAGGTAACGGTCCTGCAGATTTTAAAATAGCTAGGGCATATGAATCAGTGCCAAGATAAATAAATTAGCAGTATAAACCACACAGGCTCCCTACAGCACCATCACAGATATCCCACTTTCAGCAAGTCACCCAACCTTTCTACATGGAACTAAGGCATCTCATCAGGTAACAGCAACACATTTCCCCAGTATGATCTCATTTCATAATAAATAGGGTTTTGTTGTCATACATATCTTCAAAAAAAATTAACCTTTTTCAGCACTTCTATTACTTACTAGCTGCGGTAAATGTCATAGATATTAACAAAGCATTATTGAAAATTAATGCTATATCAAAACTAACAAAATTCAATGAATGCTTATTACTCTAATACTTTAAAACATTACTGCTAGCTGGCAAAGCTCATTTAGGTTTGAAATAGCTATTTTGATAAAGGGATAAACATTGATTACATAATTTGCACTCATTTTGTCACTTCAGTCCTTTTTATTTTACCATTTTCTCTTCTGCCGCATAGTTGTTTGACACTGCTGACTCACAGGCGACAAGTATATTCCCAGACTGAATGTAAATGCATCTCATGCCCCTAAATTGCCATTTTCCATATATTCATCTCCTCCTTAACACCACCTGTACTCCAAGGGTGCATCTGAAAAGAGATTAAGTGAAGAAGCAGAACTGGCCTCTGAAACGAAACTGCTTCTTGATTGCTCTGTAGGAAACCATTTCATTAAGCATATAGCTACTCCTCCAGCATACAAAAGCAGGAACTCTACAAAAATCATCCTAATTTGGAGAGCATAAATACCAAAATAGACACATCCCACTGGACAGCAGGCGTTACTGGACTGCAAAATGTTACTGCAAATAAAAAATGGGAACCTTGAACTGTCATATATCCATACTATAAAGTATGGATCCCTAACAAATGCAAGTCCTATCCTAAAAAAAAATAAAAATAGTAACAACAAAACAAACAACAAAAAAAGCACAGAAACAAAACAAAACAGCACAGAGGATGACCTGAAGAGGTCAGGTAGCACAAGCCCCATTCTAAGGTAATCCAGAGAATTTTCCGATCTGCTCCTCAGAGTCTCCAAGCAACCTATTCTGGAGCGTGCTATTCTTGCCTCTCAAAAGCATTCTGCCCAATCTTTTTCTGTCTTCTGTTTTTCTTTCAGTATCTAACCCATGTTCTTTTAGCTGTACATTAAGCTTCTCGTCCTACTCATTATGAATAGAAGATTATTGCCTCTCTCCCGGCATCATTCTCTTACATATATGAAAATTTGTTTCTCCCATCAGTAAACAAGGACAATTCACTCAGACTTTTCAAAAGGTAACTCTTTTTAGGCACCTTATTATCTGTTTCCTTCTCTAAATCAGTATCTTTCTAGAACCCCAGTACCCTGCCCATAGCAGTGCATGGGCCCTAAAACTTTATACTGCTTTCATAAACAGGCTCCACTTAACTCAAGTACATCCTTGCACAACCTGCACAAAAATCAGAGGTTGAGAAAGCAGCGGGGGGGAAAAAAGGAACATCCTATGGGATGTCAGAGACAACAAGAACCTAGGGGAAAAGTAATGTTGTTCCCTACTACATACATGGGGTTTTAACAATATTTTAGTCTACTGAGCTTAGTTTGGCCTCATTATAAATAAGAATTTATCTGTGCAGTGTGATAAAAAAGGTTGTGATTCTACAAAAGGCTTCCAGCATAAGGAACTATACCAATGAGGAAAGATCCATAAACCATAAATAAGGGGGAAAAGGGAAAATTTTATATGTATGCAAATATGCAAAGTAAATATTTCAGCTACTTTTCATAGTTATTAAACATTTTTATTACATTTTAACAAAGAATAAGATATTTTTCCTCTCACAGAAGTTTGACACAAAATCTTAACTAACAACTGAAGTGCACTTTGAAATTATTCAGCATAAACTAATTCATCATTTTTCTAAGTGATGTCTTCCATCTGCTCTGTCTTGCTATCTCTCCTTCCTGACCTAGACAGTCATATATACTATATATATGTACCAGCAATACTGCTTTCAAAAATGCCTAGGCAAGTGTTTCACAAACTCAGGATAAAATTGTCAATTTTTTTGCCACTAGTGATAGAGGGAAAGACAGCACAGTGAGCAACCTTATATATAAAACAGTTTTTCAATTGCTATTAATGTGATTCTGGAAAGAAGTGTGTATCACGTTCAATTTTTTTAATTGGATACACCTTTTTGTCATCAGATCTTAGCCCTGACTTCATTGATGCAAGCTCTAGTGATGCTGAAGTCAATGGATTTTTTGTCACTCAATCCTCTGGCGCATAATCAGATCTTATATCAGAAACAGCTGTTTATTCCAGTGTTTCAAAAGACTTCATCTACTAAAAGAATCTTGCCTTTTTTTTTTATTCTTCCTTCCTTCTTTCAGACCTACTTACATACACAAGAAAATTGAATAAATCAGATTAATTTAATCTTCATCAATTTGTCAATGGTTTACCTAGTTGGATCTGAAAGCCTCATATTAGCAAACTGAGGGAACATATGCATGAAAAAAGGCACCACATCTCACACATCCTAAAAACCTAAAGCACATTTAAACAATTAAGTATACATTCTCATATACAGTATCTGAGGGTCTGTAAGGTTTTAACTTATTTAACAACTACATCAAAAAAACATAATTCAAAAGCACATGACTCACATTTTTTCTACAAAACCTTTAATACATCAATCAGAACATGGATTACACACACACACTCAAAAAAAAAAGATTGGTACAGAAGAGGCAATTTGGCTGCTTGTCAGCAAGCAAAGATTAAAGCCCACAAGCTCTAGTACATACAAGAAAGAAGACAAATAACCCCAAAAGGTCACAGAACATACTCTGAGATCTGTGGACACTTATGCAACAAAAGATAAAACCTGCTTCTGTGATTAAAATGGAAAGATTGCAGTATTCAATTTCAATAAGCTTTTAAACATGTATAACAACACAACAATCACTGTACATGCTGCATTATTTTTCCAATAACAGGTAGAGTTTTCTAATCCTGTAAGAGGAAATACAGTGATGGCTACAAGTAAATACAGTGAACTCAAAGCCAAATGCCTTCACTGTTTTGTCCTATAAAGTTTTGCTCTATGTTACTTCTAATTTTGTATTCCGTTTTTGTTTCCATGTAATTCAGAAGTGTGCTGTTAAATCATATTGCTTTACATTGTAAAAACACCAGAGATAATAAATCACCATAGTCCTAATTCTAGTAATATGATATTAAAAGAAATTCTCAGAAAGGATTTCTTCACTGAAAGGTTTGTCAAGCACTGGAATGCACTGCCCACGGAAGTGGTGGAACCACTATCCCTGAAGACTTCAAGAAATGACTGGATGTGGCACTTACTGCTACGGTTGAGTTGACAAGGTGGTGTTTGGTCAAAAGTTGGACATAGTGATCTTACAGGCCTTTTCTAACCTTGATGATTCAATATTCTCAAGATACAAATGCAGATTCCTCAAAATGAAGGAATCAGCTGTCAAGATCAACAGGAAACTTCTGGCATAATTTTTCATTCATTGAGAGATGCTAATTCTACATTACCCTTCTTCCTGAATCTGAGATATCCATGGAAACAGAAAACTAGAGGAGAAATGAAAGTGCAACAGAATCTTATTCCTTTTGTCAGTCATATCATTATGGCTGGCCAGTAACTGCCATCTCCCAAAATATTTACCTCTTGGAAAGATAAAAGCAAAAAAAAAGGGCCAAGCTGCCTTTTTTCACGATTTAACAGAGTATGAATTTAATTGTAGATTTCCATCATACAACAAAACACAACAGGCTTCTCAACATCCTTACTATATCCCTTCTTTCAGCGTTAGTTTTGCTGACAGGCATCCTCTGGGGGAGGTCTGCAGCACTCTTCTCTCCTGACTGTAAATGAAGAGAACCTTTACACCCTGCTGTCCATGCATCCATTGAAGAAAGCATGCACTAGTTCCAGAAAGCCATAGAGGGTGCTCCACCTCTAAGTCAAAGCACCTGAGATGGATTTCACTTATGGCTGTTCATCCTCTTGACCAGGAGCCATTACAGTGAACAGCACAAGAACTGAGCACACAGCGCTGCAACGACAGCCCTTGGGCATGCAGAGGTAAGTTGAGATGGCAGAGGCGCCCAACAGAAACAGGGGCTAGGGAAAAGTAGTGTGGAAGCATCAGGGAAATAGAAACCTGCTGAGGCGGAAGGATGGGACAGAAAAACTCTAGTACCAGTAGAAGCTGGATATAAACTAAAGCTGGGAGAAGCCTAGAGTCAAAACTTGCAATTGTGAACAGCTGTGAAACCCACTAGACTCCTACATTTTCTATCTCAATTATAGATCAAAAGGTACTGCTAAAATTTGGGATATTAAGATTCAATATATGACATACGGAAAGATTACTGTTATTCCAGAAAACAGATGATGTCTTTAATAACATAAACAAACTAACCACCTAAAACGAGTACTATATATGCACATACACACACACATCTCTCTCTCTCTCTCTCTATGTGTGTATATATATATATATACACACACACAGTAACTGTATAGGCACAAAAATACAAAATGTCACCTTTTCCCAGATGGACAGGTTTAAAAAATAAAATAAAAAAAAAAAAAAAAAAAAAAAAAATCTGGGTCTACAGAATCAGAAGGATCTCCCAAATCACTTAAGTCAAAATATCTGCAAAACACAGCTGTGGAGTTCGTCCTTTGCAGATGCTGAATTGAGCCTTTTTCTTGCAGAAGTGCTAAGAAGAAAAGATGTCCACATTGACACAAAGTCATCTATGGCAGAAAGAATGATTCTGATATTTGTGAAAACGGAAAAGAAATATTTTAAAAATATATCTTTTGAGGAACAAAATAAATGAAAAAAAACACCTCAAACAACACCACAAATAAGACAAATCAAAAATTCACATAAGTCTGTTCTCATTATTTGGAGACTGCTACAAAAATGAATGAACGGCACCATGAAATATCAGATCTGTGTGTTCCATATCACATGTGAAGACATAGATACCTAGATGCTCAACTGGTTACCGTTTCATACGTCAATTCCCCTTCTGTAAACAAATAACAGCAGGCTGTTTAGTTTTACAGAAGCAGTGTAAGAAATTCAGTAAAGCTTTAAGTAGGCAGATGCAATGATAAGTCAGCCATGGAGCAGCTTTGAGGAAACAAGTAGTTCTACACACACTGCAGAATACACAGGTACTCTGAACCAGAGAAGACATGGCCACAATGAAATATTAGCAGCTGATCTTTGTCAGACCACTATCACAAATTTCACACACAAAAATATATGCCTGCCACAACAACAACAACAAAAAAGACTATGCAAGTAAAACCAAAGTTGTTCTGTCAGCACTTTGCCCTGCTTTGTTATTTGCCAATTTTGACATAATATATGCAGAAATCACTCAATCTTCATTCAGGTTAATTCTAGTTTTCACTGAACACTGCAGAAAATATTTTAATAGTTAGGGGGAAAATCTGACATTCTTATCATACAGCAGCACCAGGTTTTCCCACTCAAGCCTATTTTTTTCTGTATTTGAAAAAAAAAATTCTTAAATTAAAAAAGATAATTAGTATTTTAAATATAACAAGTCCAGTATTCAAGGTATGAGGGCATAACAAAATGAAATTAACTCAAAAAGAAGTGTTCAATATTTTATACTCTGGACTTTAAGACCTTTGCCAAATGTTTCCTGTCTTTGGATAAGAGAACAGGCTAAAGCTTCATTATATGCCAGTATAAGAGCTTGTATTTTATACCATTTTGAGTTTCTTGTGTTAGATACAAATGTTGCTAATGTATTAGACAATTTTTTTTATAGAAATAGGTTTTTTTATCACATTCTTAACACATTTGTGCCCATTCCTATCAGGATAAGTGTAGCAGAACATTAGGCTGTATTACAGTGTGTCCAGACTATGATATGTCATCTTAGTTATGTAAATATCATCTTGTGATTTTCTTGTAGCTCTGAGACAATGGCATGTGACCACTATTCCTTTTGTCAATCGGTTATGTTAACCTAAAAAATCTTTGTATTATAAAAGTACATGAATTTGCAATAAAGACAGACTCCATTTTGGCCCTTGTACAGTTTGTAGATAGTCTTTCTTTCTTGGATCCTCTGATCAACAGCACCATGACTCAAGGCCTTTATATCTTGTGGGCAGTTGTGGTTTCAGAGGGTCCCAATCCCCGACGCCACCAAATTGATGACACTGGTTAAGGGATCTCCAAACACAATTTGAGACAAATAGATACAAATGTTGATAATGTATTAGACAATTTTTTTTTGTAGAAATAGGTTTTGTTATCACATTCTTAACGCGTTTGAGCCCATTCCTATCGGGACAAGGTCAAAGCAGCCAAAACTGCGCTCTTCTATGTGACCCTCAAGAAGGCTATTAGACTCCTTATCACTTTAACAAATTTTCAGTCAGGGTTTTTTTATGCTTAATTTAAAAGTATTAGGATTGGGTTCACGATTAAGACTGATATAATGTACAAAAACCTTAACTGCAGCCAAACAAAATATTCACATTTTATTAATTCATTTTAACTGTGAGCCAGAGAACAAATCTTACAACTGATTAATTCAGACTGATGAACTTGTTTCAGTATTGTATGATGGAGCTTAAGTATCACAGGCAATCATTGTGTAATTCCCTAATATTACTTAATATTTCTTAAACTGGCAATAGTAGAGTAAGAAAAATACAGAGAGAGATTACAATAGGAAAAGTAAAATCTATATTTATCAGAATACATACCTCAGTAAACTGCTTTTCTTAGGTTTCCAACGAAATATGCTGCATTTCCTAAATATCATCATTTCATTCAGAATTCAGTGTGCTCATATTTTACAAGTTTACTAATACAGAATTTTCTATGGATTAGGAAAAAAGGTCCACCTCTTGCTTTCAATATTAATCTTTGCTAATTTATTCATATTAATATTTCTTTCCCTGATTGAAATCGCCAGCATCACAATGTAAGCGTTCAGCAACTATCAAACACACAGATCTTTCAGTAAGTCATGAAGGGAGTGACAGAAGCATTTTTCCCTTCCAGATGTAAAACAAAATGTTTTGGACAAATTTCTTACCCAACTCCCACTCCTAAGCAAACCTGAGGAATAACTTTAGTAAATCCATCAACTATTTTCTGGGAAGATTTTTTTGCAGGGATGAATCTAATGCAAAGGAACAAAACTCTGAACAATAAAACCAAAAATCAAAATCAAGATTAAAACACACTCTTAAGGCCCAATGAAGATGGAAGTTAAGAGGGAAAGCATACTGGCTATGAATAAAAACTAAAAAAAAAAAACCAAAACAAACAAAAAACCCACACAGAAGCCTATAGCAAATATATTACAAGTTAATGGACCAGTGCAGCCTAGAGGAACACTCTCAGGATTTATCTTTGGATGCAAGCCTTGATACTGCATAAATCACAAATGAATAAGCATTATTCAAATCTTTTCAAGTACTCTGAAACAAGTAAAAACACGCAGACAGGCAGGCTGGTCAAAATTGCTCAAAGCTACACCAAATGGGCAGAACTAAAATAACTGGAGTTCCTGTTTATAATTTGTTGGCCTTGACCCCCCTCTCTAAAGGTCCCTTTGCTGTTTGATTAGGTGACATTTTATAGAGCAAATTTCTAGACACAAAATAAGTTCACAGGCCATTAGGATTTTAAAATGGCACAGTCAGGCAAGTCCTTCCCTTCACAGCCCCGTCACTAGTCCTTCATCTCCCCCAGGTCCCTGGAATCCTTGTACATCATACCCTCTAGAACCCTCTTCCAAAGACGAGATTTGAGTGCTGCTGTTTCCCTGTAGGCAGCTGAGCACACCAAGAAACTGAAACCACAAGTCGCTGCTTTCTCTCAACAACCTGAAGAGTCAACATGTGGCATGAGAGCAGCAGGGCAACTCAGGGGAAACCACTGTCTCACACAGCATCACCTGGCTGTGGGCACAACAACTCGGAATTGAAAGCTCGAGCACCTCAAAATTCCTCAGTTTACAGAGCTGTCTACATTCCAGCTAAACTAGAAGAGTGATACCAGCAGGCTGAGGGAGGGCATTTTGTCCTGTTGTTTGGCCCCAGTGAGGAATACATGAGTCCAGCTCTTGTCTCCCCAGTGCAAGAGAGATATGGGCAGACTGGAGCCAGTCCAGCAAAGGGCCACAAAGACAATTAAGAGCATCTAACAAATGAAGAGAGGCTGAGAGAGCCAGGACTGCCTGGCCTGGAAGGAGAAAGCTCAAGGGGGTATATCCACATGCATAAATACCTGCTGAGGAGGGTAAAAAAGACAGCACTAGACTTTCCTTGGTGGTGGCCAGTGACAGGAAAAGAGGCAATGGGCACAAATTTGAATACAGGAAATTTGATTTGAACAAAGAAAGTATTTTCTTTCAATAGGGTGATTGAACACTGGCTCAGGTTGCCCACAGAGTTTGTGGAGTCTCTAACCTTGGAGATACTCTAAATCCAACCAGACATGCTCTGAGAAGAGGAGTGGACCTGATGACCTCCAGAGGCACCTTTCAAGCCTCAACCATTCAGTGATTCTGTATACACCAAGATTAAATGACCATCCTGCTTAATGCTAAATAAGAATGGAAATACAGCATTTATGCAAATGTCAGCAAACACAAAGACAATTAATTAAGTCTCCAACTTAAAGCTACACCGAATGCACAGAACAAAAATAGCTAGATCTTCTGCTTATTTTTGCTGGCCTTGACCTCCCTCTCTTAAGATCCCTTTGCTGTTTGATGAGGCGACATTTTGTGAAGCCAATTTCTAGACTCAAAAGAACAATTTAATGAGTCAAAGGGGTGCCAACTTGGCCTCAAAACTGAAGAATGGGTTGATTTTTATCTCATTTTCTTAAAACACTCATTCTGTCCCTGATATTTCTCTCCCAAACACGTATTTATTTCTCGCATTTCTTCTGCATGCTGTTTAATCATTCGCATCCATCTGGAATAACCCTCCCCTGTCATCACTGTATCCTGAATCACCAGCAAGTGACATTCTTGAAGTAATAATTTAAGAGCCATTATAACAATGCAGTCCCTGCTTCCTGCTTCACAGTTTCATACTAACTTCTATTTTTTGCTCCAAAAACAAAAGGCAATGTCATCAACAACCATATTAAGACCTCCACTGCGAAGCTGTAATTAGTCCTCTTTCAGGCCTTGCCAACATTTCTTTTTAAAGTGGTAGCAGAAATGCATACAAACAAGCACATCTCACCAGTACTCTGCCTAGGAATGCTGAGGCAAGATCGTGTGAGAAAGGTTTGTAAAAACTGGAACAATTTTTCATAACCTTCACAGTTCAGATGATTTTTAGCAGTTAGTTTTAGAACCTGCTACCAGTGAGTATAAGTAGGACAAGAACAGGTGCACTCTTTCTAAGGCTAAGTGATTTCATTTTTCTTCCACTGGCCATTTTCCTCTATCTCCTCATAATTTCCACTTGCTCTGCTATTTTCTCTCAGCTCTCTACTAATTCAGTCTTAAACTCCAATTTCTACCTGCTTATAGCTGATGTTGATACTAGATACATTCAGTATCAAAAAAAAACCCAAAACAAAACCACTGCAGATTATGAATACTGTACTCTCTCTCTGTTGTTCTTTCAGCAGATCTCCAGTGGACCCTGGCTTTTTCATACCATGAAGCTATTTTCCCAGGTAGGGTCTGAATTGTTTTTAACTAGGTGGTATTAATTCTAAAAAATAAGATTGAGAAGCAGAGAATGGATGCTTAAGACAGATATTCTACTTTCAACTCAGAGCTGGAGAAAACACAGAATTTAAACTGAGAGCACATAAGCTTGGTTGCTCTTGTGTGAAGATGAGAATGAAAGTAAAGCCATGCTGCACATCCTCAAGAAAATAATCAAAATACAAGTGCTGCTTTACTTGCCTACAGCAGAAACAGAGAGAAAAGCTCTTCTTCAGCTTCAAGCTGCACCAACTGAGAAGAACAACAGTCTAACTCATTTCTTTCCTGAAGATCCTACCAGATATGACTCTGCAGAAGAGACCTATAAAATCTTACCACATCTTTCTGCATCCTCATTTCCTAGAAAATCCCTTTAAGTCTAGTTCACTGTAGTAATTAAGAAAATAATTATTTTTCAAATAGCATAAAATTATCCAGACCATTTTGATGTGGAAGTGAAAGGAAAAGAGTACACAAGACAACTCTGGCATACATTATAAGAGCCTGACAACCTCAAGAAATCTGGGCCCAGACGAGCTTGAAGAAGGCTTCAGCTGCAACTAGAAGACAACACCCAGCACCCACCTGAAAACTTTGTGTTAACTTGTTCCAGGAACACATCACTCCATTAGAACCGTTTTATCAAACATGTAACATAATACAAAAGCAGCAACCCTAGAACAGCTGAACTTACCTACATGCTGGTCTTTAGAAAATCAAAGAACCTGCCATTTAAAAAAAAGGAGGTGATCAATAGAGGCCATCAAAACAAATAGGTGCAAAGTCACTAGCAGACAAATGGAATAAATCAAGACAGGAGAGAGCATAAACACATAAACATATTACACTGCACACCTTTTTCCATGCTCAGGTTGTAGGTTCCAAATATTGTTTTGTCAGCTTTCAACACACTTTCAATTCAATATATATTTAAGCAGACACAATAGAAGTTCACAGGATTTGCTCCTATACCCAGAGCTGAAAGAGTTGCACCATTCACACGACCTACTACTCCTCAGAGAATGCTCACTTGGATGCCTTAAGACAACTGGCAGCTCTCTTCTCTCAGAAAACACTGGAAAGAAAAGGGGGAAATAGTGCAGAAGATCTAATCCTTCTGTCACGCACCATTTTTGTCTCTTGGTTTGAGAAACACAAGGATTTTTCACCAAGTTCCCTCACGAAGCTTTTGGAGCTGCAACTGCATTGTGACCTGATGAGAGACAAACCTCGCTCTAAATGTGGCAGGCCACTGACTATCCCTTCTAATCCAACGAACCTTGACAGCCATAAATTCTCTTAAAAAAAAAAAACATGTTACTGCCTAACTAAAGGTACTATTAAGATAGTACTTCGAAGGTACCATCATGTTACAGAACCTTGAAAGCTGTCGTCTGGATCTTCCAAGTCAAATTTCAAAGAAGCATCCATTGCCAGGTTGGACAGAGTTCTGAACAACCTGATCTAGTTGAAGATGTCCCTGCTTATTGCAGCTCCTTCCTAACCAAACCAGGGCAGAGAGGCCTGCAGAGAGACCTCAACAAATTAGAGAGATGGCAATCATCAACGCTATGAAGTTTAACAAGGGCATGTGCTGGATTCTGCACCTGGTATGAGGCAATTCTGGTTGTGTGTACAGATGGGGGAACAAGAGACTGGAGGGGAACACTGTGGAAAGGGACCTGGGGGTCCTGGGTGATGGAAAGTTGAATATGAGTCAGCAGTGCCTTGGCAGCCAGGAGGGCCGTGTCTTGAGATGCACCAGGCAAAGCACCACCAGCTTGGTCAAGGGAGGGGATTGTCCTGCTCTGCTCTGCACTGGTGTGGCCTCACCTTGAGTCCTGTATGCAGTTTTGGGCATCACGATATAAAAAAGACATTAATCTATTACAGAACATCCAAAGCAGGGCAATGAGGATGGAGAAAGGTCTGGATGGGAAGCCATATGAAAAGCAGCTGAGGTCACTTGGTTTGTTCAGCCTGGAGAGGAGGAGACTGAGGGGAGACATCATTGAAATCTACAACTTCCTTGTCAGGGGAAAAGGAAGGGCAGGTACCACAATCTCTTAACTCTCATGATCAGTGACAGGACCTGAGGAAATGACATGAAGCTGTGCCAGAAGTGGTTTAAGTTAGACATCAGAAAAAAGTTTTTCACCCAAAAGATGGTTGAGTACTGGATCAGATTCTCCTGGGAAGTGGTGACTGCACCAAGCCTGTTTGAGTTCAAGCGGTTTAACAACTCAGGCAAAAGGTGTGATTCTTAGGGTGTCCTGTACAGGGCCAGGAGCAGGATTCAATGATCCTGATCAGTCCCTTCTAACTCAGCACACAATTCTATAATAATCCCACTGTTTTAAAACATGAAAGATAACACAAGCACAAGCAGTGTGACAATAATCTGAATTATAATGCCTGCTAAAGGATGCGAAATTAACTTGTGTCACACCATGTGTCGTCATTAGCTCAGCTATATCTTGCTACAGGGATGATCAAATGCATCAAATACTTCCTGACAAGAACCTCAAAGAGTATATAGGATGAGGGCCACAGGATATAGGAATCCTGAAGGAGTGGCAGTTCACCACAGACCTTTCATGGGCTCAGTCATCTTGTAGGCAAAGCAAACTAACAGAAAGGTCTTTAATTACCTCCTCCTCAACCTCTAACAGAGCGAACCAAGTAGGCAGGAAGAGGAGATGACTACATTGTGGGAATGCAGCTTTTACAGAGCACAGCACATGTGAATACTCTGCAGTCCTGGAAGGTTCTGTGAGTGACAGTAAACAAGCTGTATGAAGAGAGAGGAATTGTGCTAACTTTCCTAATTTAATGGGGCCTTTCTGCAATTTCACGATAAACTCCTTTACCATGGAATGGTTGCCATGAACTGCAGTTCTAATGGACTGTCTTTCCACACTTAAGCACTAAAATACTTTCACCAAATCCAGTATTTTACAGTATAAGTAAAAACTGTTTTAAGAAAAGGGACATCCTTAAGTCATCCCCAGTCTGCTTTCAGACTGGCACAGTTCCTAAATATAAATGTTGTCCATTTAGGGTCTAAGCTCTAGTGAACTTGTTGGAAGCAACATTTCTGTAATTTCTCTTCTAGGGACCACTAACTGTGTAACACAACACATCAATACAACTTCTCTAAAAATTAAAAAGGGAACAAAAATAGTGTAGAGCTTTCTGCACTGATTTCAAAGAGACTTCAGCTGAGTAGCTTCAAAATGACAGTTCTGCTTTAGTGTCTCCCAGATTAGGCTTGTTAAATCTATGAGCATAACACTGGAAATAGCACATCTAAGGCAATAAAGCAAATAGATGAAGACATTAAACTTCAGAGTTCTATCCAACAATAAATTGAAAACCAAAACTAAATTAAAAACAAACAAACCCCAAACAAAACAACAAAAAAATCCACACAATAAAACAAAACCAAAAAACACTAACAAAGAATGAATGCAAGAAGCTAGTAAGACTGCAGCTTTGCTTTTTCAGTTACTCTTTTCAAGATATCATTCAGCTGTATCATACTCCTCAAATAAGCTATGCAGCCAAAGTTAAGTCTCAGAAAACACTCAGGAGAAGACTGTACTCTTAAAAGGTCTCCTAAGTTGAGTAGGAAGCAGTTGCATATCTGTCAACAGGCCTTTTCAACCGAAATAGATATTGCCTATATCAAGGAAACCAATTTGCAAAGTTTAATCAACACCTCAGTGTCCTTACAATTTGTCATTACTGATTAGTTTCACTACCTATGCTAATCACACAAGGTTTCCATATTATCATTTAAAAAAATACATAATTTTTAAAAGTACATACCTATATATACATCTGCAAACTAGCAACCTTACAAATCGGCATGCTTATAAAAACATGCTTATGAACATGCTATAGGACTTAGAATAAGACATGAGAGCTATATTTAAAAACCAATTTAAATAAGCCCTAGAAAGTCTAAGTCCTACCTATATGTGGTCTGAACAATAACACACAAATTCGTTCTTAACCTAAAGTCCTCATGACAGGCACAGTTTTTCCCAGCCTTTTCACTTCTTCCACTAATCCCCTTTCCTCCCTTTTCAAGCCAACACTAGGTTCCTATTTCCAACTTCCTATGCGCACACAGTCTAACAGGGTAAGGCACTGACGTGTGACCTCGGCATTTCCGTAGCTCCAGATCCATGGAGCTAACAGCTGCACCTTGGAAACGGGGTCTTCACTTGTGCTCCCTCTCCTGGCTTTATGAGCATATGGCACAGCAATCGAAAGGTGACACGGAGACCACCCAAATACAGCCACCACAGTGCTGTCTACAGTCTCTCCTTCCCAAAAAGCAACATACAACCATACAGAAAGCATTCCTGACCTGGACACTACCACTTCACGGGAGTGGAACAAGCTATAGAGATAAATCAGATAAGTATTCAGGAGAGTGATTTATTTCATTACTCAACACAAAACGGCAAGTACTCAACTTCCAAGGACAGCACAAAAATAGCTTTCAGCTAATTTTTTAAGCCTATCCTAATTTTAGCTCTGGAAAACCATCACATGTAACACAACAAACAGCTAGCACCTTGCATAGGGGAAAAAACAGTAATATTAAAGGCTCATATTTGGATGTCTGGCCAAAGAGGCTTTCATTTTCAAGCTCAGAATGCATTTTAATCCTTTTAATATTCATTTTCGTAATAAAAATAAGAACTTAGGTTATTTAGCCGTATCGACTTTGGCATCAATGAGGAACAGAAAAAGAAATAGGGGGAAAAAAGCCAAGTGCACCATAGCTTACTGTTCCAGCATAATGTTGTACTGCAGTGGAGGTCTATTTTGAGAAAACTATAGTTGCCAGTAGCATGGCCTTCTTAAGTCATTTTGGTAGAAGCTGTCAAAACACATGTACTTTGGAGTCTTGTGGATTTGGAACACTTCTATCTGGCTTTATTTTACAACAAAATGAAAATTTGTGACTATAAGAAAAATATTTGCAGAAATGTTAAGCCTGGGTGGGAAAAGAACAAGTAAAATAACCTACAGCTTTCTCTGAAAAACATTGGATATATGCTACAAAGTGGTACTAGACACAAAGTCGAGTAAAGATATGAAGAACATAGTATAGGCACCTTTGTACATAAGACCAACTTGAGAATTGTTAATGGAATGAGACAGTGTTGGAGAGAAGCTACAGAAGCTGCTGGCTGTTGGGAGCCTTAAACCTCATCTCTGCTCTGTATGTCTCCGTTAGAATGAGAGAATAAAAGTCCTGGCTAAACCAAAGAAAAGCATCTAGAAACCATAGAATCCTTTTCCCAGTTAATTATAACCACTTAACAGACATTCTATTCTTCACCACTCCATTTTCTTTCTTGTATTTGCAACTGAATTCTTTCTTCCTGGAATATCCTAATGCCTGGTAGCCAGGAGAGACAGATGTTGGCTGAGATCTCCAGTCTTTAGAGGGGATATGAATTGCACAAAATCCAAAGAAGAACAGAAATTCTGCAACACCATTGTGCGTAATGATATTTTCTACTAGCTACTGCCAAATGGTTTCACAGATCTGCTCATCAGGGACATGTGGTATTCTGTACTAGCCAACATGAACTCGTCTGGAACACTCAATAGGCTCAGGAATGTGGTGTACATTTTCATACCTAAAGATGCTTTTTTTGTGATAATAAAGTTACTTGGACTCTTCTGAAGCTTTGGAGGTCACCAAAATTTTAGAATATATAACATAATTGCAAATGGGCTCTAGAGTTCACCTACACACTTGCCTCACCAGCTATCCATACTCATTTGACACAAAGCCCTTTTAGTTTTTGGAATGATTTACTCAACCATCCTGCACGGTCTGTAGACAGCTCCAGGAATGATGCTTATAAACTCATACAAAAGGGAAGTTAATGTATGTGAAACCAGGTAACAGCAGTTCACTTTCACATTCCAAATATTAAATGCAGGGACACTCCAGAATAGGTGGCTTATCTCTTACCCTCCATACTTTTTTATATATTTTGTAGTTCCTGCAGACAAACATTTAATTACTGAAAAAAAAAACTGGAGAAATTTAAAAGTAAGTCATCATAATTTAATTAACCAAGAAACGCTCATCAGCCAACCAACAGCATGTCTTCCTGATTCTCATAACTTTATTTACTGTTTATCCTCTCTGAATGGAAAAACGGTGATAAAATTCAATTTTGTTTTTACCAACATATATAGACTGCTACAGTCTGAATATCCTCCTAAATTACAGTTTATATTAAGTGCTATGCAGTGCAGCCCCTGGAAAATGGATAAGAAGAAAGTTTTCCCAGTGAAGAATATGAAAGCAGTAATGTTTCCTTTGCGGCAGCAACATGTTACACCAACGAATAGAATAGAACATTTCCCAAAATGCAAGCACATTAAAGATATTCCTCATGACACCTTCTCCACAAATTTATACTAAGGCCAAATACAGTTGAAATCTGTAGCAGACTGACAGTTGAGCCTTTTTTGCTAGTTTCATCAGCTAGAAGTTAAACTAAATTCAACAGAAATGCATATTCTAACACATTTTATGTTATATCAGACTATAGTGTTCCAGAAAGATCTGACTCTTGAGGGTATTTGAGGCTGGCAAAAAGCACAACTACTGGTTCATTTTTTATATATACACTGTTCCGTAAATCTTCTCTCTCAAGTTTGTTTTTGGTTTTGCTTCTTATTTTAATAGCTGCTCTAGAAGTCCAAAGGTTTTGATGAGGAAACGTATAAATATCAAATCCAATGCTTTATCTCACCTGAAAATATAGTTTTGTGTATATCTAAGAACAGATGAACAGGACCCTCTCAGTTTAGAGCTTAGCACTGAATGCTAATGGGTTTTCCACAAGTAACACAGGAAAGTACAAGGGTTTATTTTGCAAATGGTTAAGAAGTTATAATCTAGCAATATGCATGAAATGCTCCTCCCAAAAGTCTAACATTCTCAGCAAAAGCATTTCTCCTGATTTTCTAAACTGTGTGAGTGAAAATCAGAAGGGGGGGAAAAAAAGAGAGCAGAGAAAAGAAACAAGTCTATCAGTGCTTACAGAGTTCCTATCCAAGGGAGCAGACTCCTGGCTAAATCTAGAAGAAAGCTGATCCACTCTTCTGTCACTACTAAGTGCTACTGCGATTGATCAGAATCACTACAGGAACATGGAGCAGAGGAAAGCACACAGTTTTAAAACTAAAAAGTAATTTTAGTGTGTGCAAGTATTTTTAATTTTGCACTAGACAATCATTTTTTAAGACAATTCCACATGGAAATAGAATGTCCTTTAGAAAATAATTAAAGCCCAATATGTGACTGGTATACTGTAATGCCAAAGTTGGCCTTAAATTTCAAAGCCTGGTATCCTCATTTGGAAGTTAGTGTTTGTTAGCTTAAAGACATCTAGATGCCAAACACACAGTTCTTCCTTAGAGGAAAAATAAACTGAAAAAAATTATCTTTGTTTTCCCCACCGCACAATCCTGAAAACAAAGAAATACACAATAACTAGGCAATTAGAACTAGTGACTTCTTCTGAAATGAGATTTTCTCTCATGTTTTACCAGATGACCAATTAACTTAGTGATGTGATCTTTACATCAAGCCCAGACAGAGTCAGTACCTGATGACTACACAGGTAAGTTTTCTATTCAATTGACCACCATCATTATCACTAAATATTTGTGTTTTCTGTGCATGTTGATAAATGCAAAAACATACTAAATAAGTCATCATGCACTAAACTGTAGAAATACCCTACTCAGAGGAACAACCACAACTTTTAACATGGCAGACATGATTTATGAACGTAACTTGAGAATGGAAAAGACATAGTCTTTGCCTTCAAAATGACTATTAGATTTATATAGTAAAGACTCACAATACACATTTTATAGCATCTCTATGGCAAGCTGAGTGGGTATGTGTGCATTACACTCTCCTTTACTCCCCAAATATGCAACTCCTTTTTCATAGTTAATGCTAGGTTTTCAGCAAATTATTCAAAACAATTGCTGGACTAAGTTTGTCAGTTTGAAGAAGAGATTGTGTCATCTGTAAATGTAATGCAAGTTTTACATCCCTTCAGAAGAGTTTGCCAAGGCTGAGAACCATCACATTCAGAAGCAATCCATCAGCACAGGGAAGCAGATCTAAAAATGTATAGCATGTTTCCTTCTCACAACCAACCTGACAGTAGTAGCTACTAGAGCACTGTGCTGAAGCCGCTTCATTAACCCCACTGGGGTTAATTTGTGGTGACCAGACAGTGAGAACCAGCATCTGGGATAGCAGGTCCTACTAGATGAAATCAGAGCATTAGTTAAGCTTCCAAAGAAAGTTTGGGCTGGAATTCAAGTTACATTGTTATTAACTCAGTAAAGAGACTTTGTAGATAGGGTTATTTGGCCTATGGAATGTGCACGAAGTTTGGCTGGAAGGAAAAAACATCCACTGTCTTTTCATTATGAGGGCTGTATCATTCAGTTCACAAGGACAGAAATGGCGAAGAAGGAATAAAACGATCATATGCATCTGAAAGACAAAGCAGTCATGCTGGTCTCACTTATCAAACTTTTGCAAACACCATGTGAAAATGAGAGCAAAGTTTCCTTATGATTTCACGTAACACTACACAAACTTTAAGCCTTCCTGTCATTATACACTAAATGCAGAATCACCACGAATTTGCTGTTTAATGCTCAAAACGGTTTCCCCCCTGAACATAAGTATGAATGAAAGCTCAAATCACCTATTCCCAACACATTTAAAAGCAAAAATATTGAACTAATACCAAAAAAATCAGTGCAAGACAGTGTCTTTTTGTGCTCAGAGTGCACACAGACATATGTGTGTCCTTGTGAACACTGCCAAGCAATCATGACAACTTGTGAGTCAGCATTAAGCACTCATTGTGAAAGGGGGGAACTAGCAGAAGAAACCTGCTTGAGCAGGCAACTGGAGAGGGGGTGGGGGAAAGCAAATAAAGCAGCAAACTGTACCACAGAAAATGAGAGACAAACTGTTTTCTACTTACCACTACATTTAGAGAGGGGGGNAATAGATTAAATATCAGTTGTTATGATTACAGCCTGGTAAATAAATGTATACAATACTACTATTAATATTTTATGCAGCTAAAATAAATTTCAGCCACCTTGAGGTAACACCCATTATAAAAGGTATTGCGTGTTGCTGTTCATCGCAGCACTGAACTATGAAAAATTTGGGGGATAAAAAGAAAAATCAAACTAATGCTCCTTTACATTTTTAACATTTAATCCCAAAAAAGAATTTCTCTTTTTGAGAACCAGCATCTAACATGAGAAATTGGGATGAACTCTGACATTAATGGCTAATGAACGCAAACGAAAGGGAAACTCTTCCACTAACATACGCTACTCATTACAAGGCCAAAGAACACTATGAGGTCAAGATAAGCTTTAGAAAACACAACAAAAAGCAAAGCAACACTCTGCCATTAAATAAATACAAAGTACTTTTGCTGAGATGAAGGATGGAGCTTGCACTGACATCTGGAAGAGTGAAATTCCTCCTTTATCCTTTACATAGCAGGCCACTATTAAAATCTTCTAAACAGTTGCTACACCAGGTAGCACACAGACACCATGGATAACTTAAATGCAACAGAACAACTATGGAAACAAATCGCAGGGACAAAGAATTGGCCAGTTTTCCACACTGCCATTTTGGAACACCCCTTTCTAACAACACATGCTAGTGCTTTAATGCTAAAACCACCAAAAGAAAACAATAATCAATGTTTTGCTTTGAAATAACACACCTTTGTTTTCAGTAAACATATATGCAATATATTCAGTATTAAAAATAAAGATATCGGAAGATTTTTAACCAAGTATGTCTACTAAAGCACAACAGACTTGTATTCCACTGATCATATTCAATGGATATTACTTAAAAAGTTGTCTCAAATAAGACATAGTAAATATTACTCATGCAGATGCACAATGTTAGCCATCTAGTAAAAAAAAATGTAAACCCCACATTTTTTCAATTGTGCATCCTGACAGTACTTCACATACTATTTTTTTTAACAATAATGCACCCACGCCAAAAGAGATTTAGTAGCTCTAAATTAAAATTTTTCAACAGAATAATTTGTTGTGGGTTTTTTAGAGTGCTACTTTAGATGTATCCTTCAAGATCCCTGTAACCACCACCTCTTTTAGATCACATTTTCAATGATGGGATAGAGTTGATGAGTAAACATCACAAAGGCTCAAAGTGATCACTAAGAAAGGAGGCTGCTGAAGTGTCATATATGTATAAAGAATGACAGAAGATTCAGAAGGAACTGAAGAATTGCTGTATGGGAACTCCTCAAAGTTTATTCCTGTTTGTGTTAGAAAAATAGAAAGTCACACTGTTCAATGAGAATTAAAAATTCTGGCCTATTATGCCCCTATAAAACTTCCATTTCCACTTTAGAAATGAGGAGTATTTGAAAAGCAATCCCTTAATACTCTATAATTATTTCAGAGGTTTCAGAAGCAGCAGGGACACACTACACTTGCTTCTGCAAGACATTCTTTCCAAGTTCAGAAATTGAGTATTAAAAAAGAAACTTTTTATCTCTTCAGACAGCTTCCAGAACCTGGTAAACATGTATATGAAAAGGATGTAACTGCAAACTTACTGCTATGAACAAATACATGTTCAGTATTGAAAATACTAATTAAAAAAAAAAATAAACCATGTCTCATTTGTCCTGGACAGTTCATCTTCTACAAGCAATCTAGGAAAATCAATCCCTTGGACAACCACCCTTCTCTCTTGCCTAATAAGGTAAAATATGAAGAGAAATCTGCTTTTAAAAACAACAGGAAGCCAATTTATTTAGACTGTATGGCATGGGAGCAGCAATTAATACCTTGATACATCAGGATGTGCACGATGCACAAAAGCTGCACTTAGCACACAGAATCTGCACGTGGTTTCACAGATACACAAGAAAGTCACTTGAAGGCAGCAGAACAGGATTAAAATGCAGGAAAATACAGGGAAGCCAGAAACACCAGAAAAGACCCAACGAATTTCAGAGGGGCTGAAGCAGCTTCTCCTCACTCCAACTCATCTTTACCACGATACCCCCCTCTCCCTAGATTTGCTGTGGAGTTCTCATATAGCCTCCCTACCTCTCAGTTCCCAGAGGCAACTGAAGGGAGATGCCAATCTCCATGTACTCCCACAGCAGTACCCACCACCAAATGTGGTGCAACGTAACAGATCTGAGCAGAAGTCAGAAGATCCACTTTCCCTCCTCTCTTTCCACCTTGCTGCTCAAGACAACGTGCTTCAATCACTTCTGCAAGGTTAGTTTAAATATCTATACCAGAAGAAATTAAACAAACCAAAACCAGTTTTCTAGTGGTTTTAGTCCCTGCAGTAGCTCACCATTGTGTAAAATGTACATAAAGGCCTTCAGAGGATAAAATGGGGGCACTAAAAAGCAGAAGAAAGCAGAGAACAAGATCTCACAGCCTCATGAGGTCTTCTGCTATCAGCAGAAGGTTGATCATGTTACAGAAGTGCCCTCTCAAAGTCCTCAAGTATCAGGGTCTACTCCTAATTCTTCCCCATAACAATTTAAAAAAATAAAAGTTGCTTTCTGGTTTTCTTGGGCTTTTTTAAGCTGAAATGAAACATAAGCACATTCCCTAACTAGTGTAGATTTTGCAGTCAAGTTTTCTGCATTCAAAGGGGGGAAAAAATGACAGGGCTCACCAGTGAACCAATGCAGGGGACGAGATTCACCCTGAGAAAAGGCACTATCCTGATTATAGACAGCAGATCTACAGGGAGAAAGGGACCACCTTGTTATTTCATGTGTTAGTACAAGCTCAGTCACCAGAAATCCCTTGTAGAAAGAAAGACTTTGAAGAAGAAACTCAAGACCTTAGGAAAAAAGTTCTTTCTCTTCCAGTGCTGAGGTAAACTCTTTCTTTTGCTCAAACAGCAGTCACACAGATTACAGCACATTTAAGCCATTAATTCAACCCGTTTTTATGAAGCAAATAAACTCCTACCCAGACAACAAGGCAAATACATCTTCATGTAAAGATCAGCTAGCCTTAACCAATTATTTCAACTCACTCATGGCAAATAAACCCTCATTCAATAAAACATCAATTAACTTACTTTCTCCAATTTCCCTCTTCCTACCTTTGCTGTTCCTCCCCTATTACACACCTTACCCTGCCTTCAAAGCAGAATAGCCAAGTAGATCATCCCCATGTGCAGTTCTGCCTCTTCACTGTGTGCCCTGACGGAGGAGAAGGCAATCCTTGAAAATATGACAGGTAACGTACAATACATTACACAAAGTAAAAACATAGGCAGACAGTTTTGTCACAGAGTAAGCTATCTGCCTCTTTCACTGGAAAAAAAGTCTTCAAAAATAAAAATTAATTTGGTTAACATCATTTGAGGTCCTCAATTATCAAGAAAAGTAGATGCCTTTAAATTGCAATTTTCATATGATCCATAATGTAATGCCAGTAAAAAAAAGCATATAAAATTTCATCCTTTCTACTTGAACACAACACATACTACATCTTGACTTATCAGGCACATTGTACAGACAAAACAACTGATACTGGCCTTTTCTCTGCTATAGCTGTGCAACCTGTTATGTATTGCAGCGTTAAACAGTCAGCCTACTTCTTTCATCATTTGGACAACACTCTCAGGCACATGGTGTGATTCTTGGGGTGTCCTGCATAGGGCCAGGAGTTTGACTCAATGATCCTGATGGGTCCCTTTCAATTCAGCATATTCTATGATTCTAGGCATGGGTAAGGCCTCAAAAACACATTGCTGTAGTAAACTACAAATTTCTTTTTCTTTTTTTTTT
>VXBA01004272.1:7340-149287 GCA_013399895.1 Serilophus lunatus
GCCTGGGCACACTGCTGGCTCATGTCAAGTCTCCCATCCACCAGCACTCCCAAGTCTCTCTCTGTCTGCCCACTCTCCAGCCACTCCGACCCCAGCTTATAGCTCTGCATGGGGTATTTGCGACCAGAGTGTAAGATCCGGCACTTGGACTTGTTGAATCTCATCCCACTGGAATCTGCCCATCTCTCCAGCCTGTTCAGGTCCCTTGGCAGGGCTCTCCTACCCTCCAACAGATCAACACCTGCTCCCAGCTTGGTGTCATCTGCAAACTTACTTACTAAACTGAAGTAAGGTAAAGTAGTCCTGTAAGCATGTGTGTGACTTTGGCATGAAGCTCTCATCAAGTGTGTGGGGAATCCTATTGCTGAGTCAGGTTTTAAATCACACAATATTTTTGACTGTCCATTTTTCTGTCAAACAGTATATTTAGCATAACTTCACAGAGTTTTAATAAGAAAAATTGTTGTCACATACTGCATGAAGGCCTCAGGCTTTGTAAAAGCATGAAATATAATTCTTACTTGATGCTTAAGGGACTGGAATTAATTATTTTAAAACTAATAATTATTTAAAAGTTTTTTTATTTTTTGTTATTTTGGTGGCTCCTTTCAAAATATTTAGTCATCTTAACATATTTTCTAGTGAAGAAGATCTTTATTCTAGACTGTTGCCATCCCTTCCTGCTGGCTTTTTTCCTCTTATCCACAGGAAAGGAGATCAGGCCTGAATGAGGCCAACAGTCTGAACTAGTCTTTAGCTCACCTCTTCCTTTGTCTGCTGGACAAGCCAAGGGAAGTGCAACTCCGTGTCATAAAAGAGTCTTACTCAAACTTGTCTGCTCTGAGCAGAAGGTTGAAGTAGGTGGCTTGTGGAAGTTCCTCCAACTTTCATGGTCCTATGACTCTTCCTTTGATCTCATGAAGCAAGCTAGTTTTCCTAGTCCTACTGGATTTCTTTTGTTCTTTGAAAAATTAATGAGGAAAAACTATTAGGTTTTGAGAAAGAAAAGGTGGATAGTTAGAAAAAGGAAAAGTGATGCACTGATAAATACCCAAGGCTTTAATCGTATAATCCAAGTGTGAGTAACAGAAATAGCTGGCTCATATTTCTGGTCCTTTGATATTGAGTGAGGAGATTGACTCAAAGACCCTAAATTAGGGTTTTTTTCTCCGAATTGCCTCATGGAGGAGTCTATCCTTCTATGCTGTCTTTAAAGAAATCCTGTAAGAATAGCTGGATAAAGTAAATGGCATGAAAGTTAGTCTCAGAGGATGCTGTCTTCCTTTATGTGTTGCCTTTAAACTTTGTGCATACTTGAGTGGCAGCTAGCATGATGGGAGAAGATTCACAAGAGGACCTCTCATCTGGTAGTATGGTAACTTAATAACAAAATGAGAATTTCGTATTTGAAGCATGTTGTTCAAACTAATAAGAACTGTAAATAATATTTTGCTTAAGAATGCACAGTTGGCCCAGTTAGAGTTCTGCTTACAATTCCGAAGGGAAGCACCAAGAAAAATCCAATGGGTCATGACCAAGCCATTGAAAAAGTACAAGAAATGAAAGCTTGGAGCAACAGCTCGAATAACCAGAACCGCTTTCCTTTTTTCAAGTTATGATCATGTCAGTAAATTTAATGTCCAACATTGAATACTGAGACGCTGGAAGAATGGGAGAAAGCAAAGAAACTGACAAAATCTCATCAACATATCTGAGCTACTATCTTACCCTTTAATTGGATTCCAACACAGCATGATGTTCAATTGTACCCCTTCATAAAGAGACTGCCAAAAACTGCAGTGAGTGGAGACCTGTGCTGGCCTCTACTTTCTCTGGATAATATATAGCCCGGAGAAAGGAAATAACTCACAGCATAATCAAGTTAGATCTGTAATTTCCAGGATATTTTGTGCTGTCCTTTCAGATAATGTAAGGTCAGTAGATAAATCTAAAAAGTAAAATGTCAGAAGAAGCATCAACCTTGTATTTTGTAAAAAGAGATCTTGACATAATTCAAAACAAAGATTTATAAGATCATGTCCTCACAAATAATGTTACAGATTTTTAAGATGAGAATGTTCCATAAAGGTTTAGCATGGATGGCAATCCACTAAATTATGAGAAAAGTGGTAAGAACTTCTTGTTCCTGCCCCATTTCATGGGACCAGCAAACACTGGTCAGGTCGCAACATCAGTGTCCAAAGTTTGGACCACAGTTTATTTTTTCCAGTATTTTTTTATCTGATTACTTTGTTTATCAACAAACAGTGTTTCTATCCTGATTCCTACTACTGTTTATATCTTAGGTGAGCTACTGGACAATAATGCTGAGTTAGGTCACTCCCACTTTCAACTGTGTAACTGAGCTTCTCCTTAATTAGGGAAATTGTTGTATTTTTGTAATGCAATCATTATTTGCTATGCTATTTGGAAAAATGTGCTGTGATCAGAAGTATCTGTAAAAGAAACAGGAAATTAGAGAGGTAAGAATAATTCCTATCATAAGGCAAAATGACCAATGAAACTTTTTATAAGAATGACCCCAAATCTTTACAACTCCAGGCTACCACTGGAGACTGGATTGCTTCACTGAAAAATGTCCTGTCCTCTGGAATTCTATTCGATCCCATTCCATTATATTTTTAGCAACAAACTTTTTTTGTTGGTTTTTCATTCTATGTATGTTTTATTTTAGACCAGAATTATCTGAGAAGTATGGACCTATTTGTGTATTGCAGGAGTTGAGATGTGAATTCCAGTCTTCTCAGAGCCATAGCTTGCAAATAAGTAAGGAAAGTTGTATGGGTATAAATACATGCATATATATACATGTGTGGGTAAATTAAAAACAGACTCCCCAAATTTTATCGTAATTTTAAACAGCTGCATTGTTCATTACTTTCAAGCCTTAATTTCAATGCTTTTCTGTTTTGGTTCAAAATTAGAAATAAGTCCCATTTTGTGCAAAAGTCTTCAGATTTGTTTTCTAGCTCTCAAGTCAGATATAGAGAACTAGGATGAGACTGTTCCAGTTCTCTGATGCTCACAGGCTGTGTGAATAAGCTTGTAAAACATGGGTTCTGCATGTCATGTAGATGATACCACATATGGCTCTATACTATGTGTGCTCATAATGGAGTTTACTTTCACATGATAAGGTGTAATTTTCAGTTCTTAACATCTATGCAGAATATGTTGCCCTGTAGTCCACTTACAGCATATGTATGATCTTTCACAAGCAACTGAGATTATCCCTTTTTTAGTGTAACAGAACTCGTATTAAGACTAAGATGCTTTTCGAGGTTTGTAAAGATAGCAAAATCTTTTAAGAGTGCCTGTGAAAGTTTGGCAAATGCTCTGATAAAAATCAGAACTTTTGAAGTTCATCAGTTGCCATTTAGAATAACAAGAATAAGGACTATTCTTTCCTTTTAATTAGCATTGGCTGGTGGATGAAGCACTAAGAGATAAAGTGTTTGTTGGAGCTTAAGAGTATACCATAGAAGTCTGAGTCAGTATTGTTGCATGAATGCATGAATGAATAACAATGAAAGCTGCATAATGAAAAGTTTTTCCTGTCATTTTATTCTAATATGCCATAATGGAAGCTTGTGTGGTATGAGAAGCCTTTTTATACATAATTATATTGTTGAAAGCCCCCCAAAAATAAAAATTAAAAATTCTGAAGGCCACAGAAGGACAGATAAATGAATGGCAAATTCCACTGAGCATTTTATCAGCTTCCTGCCATTCTCTGAATAGTGCCAGATAAAACCCCCAGTGCTAAGAGGTCTTGTGAAAGGCTGTGCATAAGCTTGTAAAATGTGTATTAATTATATAAAGTACATCACTGTCTGCTCAAATTTCCTTTAGTTTTCTTGAAATACACAAACACCTCTAGCATTTTCCTGTCTGGCCAAAATGGCTGCTTTTAAGATTGAAATTCCTGAACTGTCTTTATGAAATTAATTGGTCAATGAGCCTTCTTATTTGCAAATAGACTTTTAGTTTATCTCCTGCTGTTTGTTATATCTTTTTTTTTTTATTATTTGTTATAGATGGAGCAGGTGGTGAGCCCTTCACTTTGTTCAACAGATACTACTAGAACATACTGACCTGAATAGCTTAGATCCCATCACAGGCACTTGGGCCCAATATTTTCATGAGGAATATTCTTGTCACAATTTTCCTCTTTCAGAATATGAAATTAGGGAAACATGCTATCCTGTCCATTATACAAAACTTGAAAATTCTGTATACTTTAGCATTTGAGAAAGTGACATTAGGTAAAGAGGAGGAGAAACAACCTGAAGTACTTTTTTGATAATCCCTTGGAAACAAAATTATAGATCTGAACAATCACACACACACACATTAAAAAAAAAAAAAAAGGTGGAAATTTGTTAATTTTATAAGCTGAAATTTTTCAAAGACTGAGCATAGCCCATCCTGTCCTACTATTAACTGTGGCATGGCAAACACTTGTTGGGAAGAAATGAGAAAGACTTTCCCTTGGATTGTTTCTCTTGGAAACACTGAAATACTTCAGTGACAGGTACACTATTGGGACAGTGATATCAGGAATGGGCTTTTGCTCCTAGATGCTCCTACTTCTGCCCTGAGGGGTGGAAGAAGGAAAGATAAAGAAATGCAACTAGAATGCAGACTTTAGGAGAGAGAATGAAGACAAATAGGGCATGAATCTGGGGTAAAATAATATGGAACAAGTGGTATCAGGAGATACCTGAAGATCAGACTGAAATGGGAGACTTGAGCATTCAGCTCAAGAGATGGCAATCAAAATTAATTGTATATAGTCAGTGGAGGAAATACTGTTGCAGAACACAGAACAGAGAGGAACCAGCTGAAGTCTGTCTGTCCATGAGGCAAGCCTATTCCTTCTTTTTTCAAGTCTTTCTGAACATTTTACAGCAGGTTTCTGTATTGAAATAACTCCTGGTTGGCATGTTTGCTGTAGGGGTTTTTTTAATAAATTAAATTTTTTTTGCTATGGACAAAATTCATTTGCATCTCTCTAGCGTTTAACAGGCTCATTGAATCATCTATTGGATCCTTTGCAGATTTTTGAATAGTTTTGGAGTCAATATAAAATTGTGTTGATGAATACAATTAATGCGCTTAGCTCAGTGTGCAGCTGCAGTGCTAGCTGCAGATTGAGCTGTGGGTGGAAGGAATTGGTGGGAGCCCCAGAACATAGGCCAGGAACCACTGCTGAACATTTGACAATAAAGGGTGCTGAGACCTGTGCTGCCAGCCAGGTGATCAGACACTCGGAGGCTCTGCAGGAGCCAACGACTCCTGAGTATTGTGCACATGGACCCTGAGGGTATAAAACGCCAGGGATTCCCTTGGTTTGAGATCCCTCCTTGGAGGTACCAGCTTGAGCTGTTATTCTGTTGCAATATGATTAAGTTCTTTCAAAAATCCAGGTGCTTGAGGCTCTGTTGTGGGAAACCGAAGGTCAAGCTGGTAAGGAAACCTTGTCTGACTGTGAGCGTGGGGTGTGCAGGAAGTCGGACAGGACACCCATCAGCTCACTGGAGCTGCCCACTGGGAAGGGGCTTTGGTCCCAGCTCAGGTAGTGTGAGTGTGTGACTGCCAGACCACCCTGGATGGTCAGACAGGAGAGTTTCCTTAACATTTACATAATTACTGTAATTGGAATGCATACGACATTGCTATTCCTACAAATCCTTACAAGAATGCCAAGACAATAAATTTTTCTTTTGTTGATTCTTGTGTGTGGAGGAACTTTGTTTTATCTTGATGCTCTTTTTAAAATGGTTTTACTAGGCTCATGAACTACTGTGCACATAGAGTCTCTTCCTCTGGAGGAGAGTTGAGAAGAAAACAGTTCCCCATTTTTGCAGTAGTAGTGTTAATATGAACAGGAGCAGCTTCTCTCCTAGTTAATCACAGTTAATCACATGTTTATGTCGCATATGCATTTCAGTTTTATATATGCTTATGTTTTTGAGTGGTTCATTTTTTATGTTGCCATGTGTGAGGTATGTTGTAGCATTATTATTAATACAGCATGTCCAGACTATGATATAATGCTTAGATATGTAAACATCATCTCGCGACCTTCTTGTACCTCTGAGATAATGACGTGTGATCGCTTTTCCTTTTGTCTAATTGGCTATGTTAACTAAAATAATCTTTGGACTATAAAACCAGATGAATTTGCAAAAAAGAAGACTCAATTTCATCCCTTGTACAGCTTGTATATAGACTGTCTTTCTTTCTTGGATCCTCTGGATCAGCACCATGCACACAAGGCCTGTATGTCTTGTGGGCAGTTGTGATTTCACAGGGTCCCGGTACCTGATATCACCAAATAGATGATTCCGGTTAAGGGATCCCAATGCACAACTGGATACAGTATGTAACCTTCGTCTTAATATTAAGGTAGAAGTTAGGCTTTTCCTTTGCGTCAACCAGGCCCAGGTTGATGCAGGTTAAGCCAGGCAATACAGCCTCTGATGATCATCGAGCAGTACTATCCATACTTCTGCAACAACCCACAGCTGCTCCGCACACACCCTGACATGGTCAGAGTCGCCATGTCTCTAGTACTGCGCTTAAGGTGATCACGAAGCATAGAAGATCCACTGCTTCCCATATCCCCTTTGGAGCAAGGGATTTACCATATTCTGTAGGGAGATCACAGAATGGCTAGTCACACCCACAATACAATTTATCTAGCAAGACTTCAAGGGTTTGGCATGACAGTAAGTGCTAGTTTTCTTGAGAGGTCATTAACAAATCTCTGCAGTCGCACGTTGTCAATGAAAATAGTTTTTCTTAAGTCTTCACTATTTTTCTTTTAATTTGTTTTGCTGATAACTTCACCTAAGAAGTATAATAGTGAGTGAAGTCTTCAGATGGCTAATTGAATTTTCTTTTCTAACCTGTGGTCTGACATACAGTGGGTCACACAAACTGTCTGGAAGTCATCTGATAGCTCCAGCTGAGTGCATTGGGCTTTTTGCCTGCATGCAGGCATTTTGCTGGATCAGGACCAAGGGTAGGAGCCTTGGATCTCAGCAGGAGGAACAGCTCAGCCGTTAACAGTTTGTTAGAAGTTAATTTGATTGTAGGTTAATATTCACACTTTTAAAATCAAATATTAGAGCTTGAGTAGCACTACTGATATGTTTTGTAGTTAATATTCACACTTTTAAAATCAGATATTAGAGCTTGGGTAGCTCTACTTATGTGTTTTGTAAACTCCATTTACACCTTTCTGAGTCTTAGTGGGAGTTCTCCTTTCACTGTGAACAATAAAATGCTTGGCTATCTTGCTTGTGAATTTTTACACTTTGCCAAAAGCACTTAAAATTGAAACAATGCTCTGGAAAAAATACCCAGAAACTGTGATGTGGGGTGTGAGTATTTTTGCTTGGTTTTGTTTTCATTCTTCTTGCTTAGTGCTGCTTTCCACTGCCTCACCAGCTTCTCCCTGGAGAGTGAAGAATAAAAAAAGAGGGTTCATATAGTATTTTTCTTATCCTAAACTGACCTCCAAAATTCTCTTTTCTGATCAACAGCTGAAGCAGGTATAGGAGCTCTTGGATAAATTTTATTATAGCTATTTGTAAATTGTAGAGAGCTGTCCTCTGTGCCAGACACTTTCAGTGTTTGTTGCTTGTTTAGAGGAAATTCCTGGTGTTGCAACAATACTGTACAGTTTGCATCAATTAGGTTTAGATTTGTTCCAGCAACACTTGCTTCGTGTCAAGCTTTTCCTTGCTTAAATGTCTACTGAGATTTTAGAGGGCACAAACCAATTCTAATTTCACAGGAGGTGCCTAAGATATTTTGTTTAGCAGATTTGAAAGTACTTTTAGAACATTCACAGTAGTATGGAGAAGTGGAAAGATCAGGAATCCTCCATTCATTTCAGGTACCCATCCCTCTATGGTCACATGTAAGGGCTAAGTGGAAAATGTCTTCTACACTTCATAATATGACTGTCTTGCTTTGCATTGGAGGTGCTAAGGATTGACACGGAGTGAACAATATACTGAACAAAGAGTAAAGCCTTTAGGCTTTGCAGTGTCTTGCTCTTGTAGCTAGCCATAGAGAACCTTGATCTGGATTTTGAGTAGCTCCTTTGTTTTCTTGAATATTATTTTTAGCTGTATTCAAATGACTAAGCTGGAATATTTTTTCTCTTAAAGGGACACTCCAGGCCATAAAGGAACCTTGGAAGATGCTGATCTGCCTTATGCTTTTGGGCTCTCCTGCTTGTAACAGTTTTAGTATAGTCTATCAGAACTGTACCATTAGCATTAGAAGTAGAGTTGAGGAGGCCAGAGAGATTGTTGGCTTGCACCATAGCTGCATTGATTGTTTCTCCAAGGCCAGGAGATGTTTTCATCTCATCTCTGAACTATTACCAGGGATTATATGCACAGCAAATGCTTCCTACCACACTGTGTCACTCTTTTTGATCTCACACACACAATTGTAAGGTGTGAACAGGAAGAAGGCAGGACATGCTGCTTCTCTGTCAGCTTGTGTCCTGTTAGGAGCTTCATCTGCCTCAGAGACAGTGATTCATCATTCAAGTTAGCATGAGAGGTTATAATTACCCTTGACTGCTAAGGTTGGGTTACCCAAAGAAAAAGACCTGGAAATAGTTCCCATTATTACTCTCTATGAATTAATTTCCATTGTTTTTGAATACCAATGAGCATTAACTTGCAGTAAATAATCTCAAGACCAGGCATATAAAATCATTTGCATTTCAGAGGCCAGGTAGGAACATAACTTCCCATTAATGTTTGACTGATCCCCCTCACTTGTACACAGACGGTAATGGGGAGACTACTTCAGTGTTGAGGACAGCCTAAAATCTTTTACATTTTTTTGTGTGTGCCAAAGATGTTGTTTGCTGCCAGGGTGAGGTTTCAGATTTTTCACTCTGTCCTCTGCCTCTGAACTATTTTAATAATTGAAAAGCTGTTCTTTGGCATTGCTTAGAACAGATTGTCTGTCTCATGCCACGGAAGGCTGATGCAGCTAATATAGATGTTATTGAACGCTGCTGGGGACCAGGATGTGTGTATTTCACAGGGCAGCTGGGTGGCTGTTTTTGGTGGAGGTTTGATCACAGGCTCTGCAAGTAGAAATGATGTGCCAAAATTAAAAATTAAGAATCCCTTCCCTAATACGAAATCCTGGATTTAAATTAAAATTCACAGATTTTGAAATACTGTTTTAAACTGGCTGCGGTAAAGTTCAATTTCTCCATTTAGTATTTTATGTTAATTTAAAAGTGTGTGCATGCATGCTCTTCTTATTATTTTGATTGCCCTAAAAGCATGACATGCGTTGCCTCAAGAGAGATTTTTTCCACTAGTCATTATAGCACATATTTCCATGGAATTAAAATACAATATTGAAAAAATCCCTAAAATTCTCTTCACAAAAATTTGTTAAGGACAAAAATCCTGAATAAAATTGTGTTATAAAATATTCTTGCAGTTGATGTTTTGCTGTATTAGCAATAGCACAAGATTATTATGAAACTTCATATTTATGTGAAGTTTCAAATATAGCCTGCCTCTGATTGCTGATGACTAAACCAGCGTAAGCTCTAAAATCTAAAATGTTGATTGAGTGTTCTAGCACTCCTGTTTGGTTAACATTATAACAGACTATGCACTAATTTCTGCTGTAGTTCCTATTGTCAAATAAACAGGAAGTCATTTTAACTGTAAAAGTATTCCGGTCTTGGTCTCCAGTTTGAAGAAAAGGCATTCTCCAAAAGAATCAATATAACCATGTTTCTTTAATTACAAGTAATATTTTCACATCTCCCATGTATCATTTCACCTTGAGGTGAAATGACAGAAAGTTAAAAGCTAAAATTTTTAAGCAGGAATGTTAATAAACTCTTTCAACTATTTTTTGTTACTAAAATGTCTTTTAAACTCACCTATCTCACAGGGCAGCTATGTTAGGAAGACATTCTTTGTTTGGTTATATATAAAATTATTTGAAAGATTTAAGCCTTCATTTCATGGATGGAGTGATTTCTAAAATCATATCTTATTTGTAATTTAGTTAAACATTACCTACGTATATTTATATTAATAAGTTCCAGCACAGATGTTCTTCATTTATTAAAGTTGTAGATGCTGAATCTGACACAGATTGGACAAAGCATCACATAATGCTGTCTATCTGGGCACAAGCAGCTTGTAAGTTCCAGCAGCAGGGGAGACAAATAGAGCTCTTGTCAGTGGCAGGGACTGCACAGAAAATGCTCGGGCTGTGTGTGTGCGGGCAGAATTCTTTCTTACCCACTGTCTCTCCCTTTGAGTGCTTTTGCTGATCAGCAGCTGTCACTCATTTTGCCTGAAACCTCTTGAGATATTTTCTTTAAGTTCTCACTTTTACTTTATGTTTGCACCTTAGGGATTTCTTCCGTGCAAAGCCTCTGACACAGGCTGTTGTTTCCATCCATGAGTATGCATTGCTAGTGTGGAATCTCTTCCTAAGACACCTTTCTTTGCTCTACTAATTTGAAATCAACTGTTTCTTTCAGTTCCTCATCTGTCATCCCTTTTCTCTTAAACATGAGTTACTTGTCTTTATTTTTAAGACCTTTTCTCATGTCTCTCACATTTCTTGTTTCCTACTAAAATGTCAGTTTAAATCCTTGATTGGTTGTGATGCTGTAGTGGTTTAACCCGGGCTGAGTGCCAGGGGCCCACTACAGCCACCCTCTCACTCCCCCTTGCCCAGCTAGAGAGGAGAGAGAGAATATAACGAGAGGTTTCGTTATTTATGATAAGGACCACAACAGATTCTTTCTTAATCACCATCACAGGCAAAACAAGACTCCATGTGGGAATGATAGTCAGGTTTATTACTAACAAGATCAGAGCTAAGAGTGAGAGACTAAAAGACACCTTTTACCCCCCACCCCCTCCTTCTTACATCCAACCTATTCTCCTGCAGCGGCCAAGGGAAAAAGGCGAGGTGGGGGGGAGGTGTTGCTGTGGTCAGCTGCTGTTCTCAGCCGCTGCTTGGGGAGAGGAGTCCTTCCAGCCGCATTCCATGGGGTCCATCCCTCACAGGATACAGTTCCTCTCACAAACTGCTCCGGCGAGAGTCCATCCCATGGGCAGCAGCCCTTCACCCACAGCTGCCACATGGCTCACATTCCACAGGGTGCAGTCCCTTAAGCACAGGCTGCTCCAGCGTGGGCCCCACGAGCCACGCATCCTAACAGGAGAATCTTACTCAACGTGGGCTCCTCTCCCCACAGGCTACAGTCCCCTGCCAGGACCCAGCTCCACTTTGGGTCTCCCACGGGCTACAGCCTTCCCCAGCATCCACCTGCTCCGGCGTGGCTCCTCCACGGGCTACAGGTGGATCTCTGCACTCCTGTGGTCCTCCATGGGCTGCAGGGGCACAGCTGCTTCACCATGGTCTGCACCATGGGCTGCAGCTGGATCTCAGCTCCGGCGCCAGGAGCATCTCCTGCCCCTCCTTCTGCACTGACCTTGGTGTCTGCGTTGTTGTTCACAGGCTCTCACCCTGCTCCTCTCCGGCAGCCATCTTCGTCTCCTTCCAACTTTTTTTCTTCCTTCTTAAATATGTTATCACAGAGGCGTTCTGCCAACTACTGATTGGCCTGGCCTTGGTCAGCAGCGGGCCCAGCCTGGGCATGGGGGAAACTTCCAGCAGCTTCTCGAAGAAGCCTCTCCCTCAGCTCCCCCTGCTGCTACCAAAACCTGGCCACAGAGAAACCAATACAGATGCCCTGTTGAATTGGTGACAGCCAGTATTGGTGTTTTGAATCATCTTTTGACTTCCAAATGTGGATTGCAAGATGCTATTGCAAAATGAGTAAGTTTGTAGATGTGCCTTCTTGCATCCTATATTAATTGCTTCCATGTTCCTGATTCCTTTTAAAGCAGAAGGCAGCAGACTTGCATTGAGGAAGTTCTAGGAGCTGGAATTTTAGACTCAAGCACTGTATTCTGAATATATTACAAAAGAAACTGCATTTTGAGATTTTACAGGTTGTGGAAGCAGAACGATGTACATTATAAGTAAATTCAATATAGTTTTCCTTATTCCACTGAAGAGAACATAAATTCAGACTGAGAAAGCTGACATGAGGGAGAGGCTTGGATTCAGGTGGCTTAACTTCTGTCTGAGACGTGAGATGCTTTCAGGCCCTCCCCTTAACCCTTAGAGCAAGTAACCTTAGAGCATTTTGTAGGCCCAGTGTACAACTGTGATGGTTCATCAATGTTCTTTGTATCCCCTCCTCCTTCACTGCCTGGGAGAGTGAAAAACCCAGTCCAAGCATCTACTACTGCACTAACTAGTGCATTTACTTTCCAAACTTGCAGGAATTCACTTGTTAATTCACTCTGCGAAAAATGATTTATTCTGCAGAGCCATCTACTTTAATTACTATTTGAGCTTTCTAGAACCACAGGACTGGCTAATTATTTTCATTGCCTTCCCTTGGTTGCTTATGCTGTATAGATCTGCTGCTTAATGAGTCACTCAGAGGCCAGAAGGAGCACTGAATTCCTGAAGTGTAGGTTGTGTAGACAAAAATTCACAAGAAAATATTTCCACTGTAAGCAAGGAGCTAGTGTTTGTTTGTGATAAACTGGCTCTGAATAATTTATTTCTAAGCTTGATGTGAAGCATACAGATTTTATCACAGGGATGAGAAAAGTGAGAAAAAGAATGTATTGATGAGAACGGTGATTTCAGTCATTCATTTAATTATTGTTATTTAGAATCTTGAGAGCAGAACTCCACTGTGTCAGATACTGCTAGCATATAATAAGAGACAGTTGCTGCGTTTAGCTTCTATGGAGGTCAGTAATGGCAAAGTTAAAATTTATTCTTTGGCAAAAATTGAACATATATACACCATCCTCACATAATTGTACTTGGCATAGGGTTTTTTTATTGGCTGCAGTATTTATTAAATGTTTACATTACAAGCTGCTGATTTCCACTTTTCATTACAAATACAGTCAACACAATTATCCATACAGCATTTATTTTATTGGTGGATTTACTGTGTCACACATGGGGCACCATGCTGACTAGTGTGTGCAGAGCCATCCTCAGACAAGGGGTTTCTGTTTTAAACTGGAAGCTGCAATACTGCACGAATGTGGCTGTGCTGCGTACGGGTGGCTGTGCCAGGTCCACAGGTAAGGGCACAATGTTGAACTCCTCATGTGACAGTGGGCTTCCCGCTGTACTGGGCTCTGACAGCAGCCCTTCCCTTACTCACCAGCCAAACTGCTGACTGGCTGTGCCAAGCAAGGTCGCCTGGATAGCACACAGGCTGCTAAATCGTTCCCATACCTCAACACTGGGCACACTAGATCAACTACAGAGACTGTCAGCATAAGAGGAAGAAATCAGCTGGGACTGCGTTGCTGCTAATAAATTCTGGATATGAGAGACCCTGAGCTGTTGTTGCACCATATTCTTCAGAGCTTCCCTTGAACCTACAGTTTCTACATTTCTTTCCATTTCCCAGAATATTCCAACCATCTGTTCTCCCTGATAAAGTAGGTTATGCTACAGGTCTGAGTAGGAAATAGTTTTCTTATTTTGTGGAAAATTTCCCTGCTGCTTCTGTATCGTAAATTGAATTTTTTAATAAGTTGTTCAAAAATTATTTCTCTGTTTTGCACAGTAAGATTATGGGCAAATGGCATCTTACATTGATAACAAGCACTTTCCTGATTGCATTTCTATGCAAAAAGTCCCTAGAATGTTGGCAGGGATTGAAGAAATTTGGTGAAATGATGACATGCTTAGAGATGAAATGATGACGTGTTTCATGATTTTGGGTAGAAACAGAGAGAGGAATTGGAATGTTGGGCCTGTGTATTGTGTACAAGGCTGTGTATTTTTTGTAAGTACTATGGAAAAAGAGAGGTATTTGAGGTTAGTCAGCCCTACACTGAGTAAGCAATATGTACTAAAAAAAATGTAACTTAGGAAACAGTTTTGTCTTCTTCCATCTTCTATGGATGTGTTCCCCATCTCTGGTGTCAGGCCTTGTTTTCTGAAGTTTGTTTCTCCTCTGGTAGTCAAAAACATCTCTTTTATCATATGTCATGAAACGATAGCTCATTCTCTTGCCTCTAAGCTATTGCACACACTTAGAAAGAAACTCGTCAATAGAGATGTTTGTGTCTGTGTGTGTGTCTGATTGGTTTCTCATGTTTAAAAAGGAGGAAAAAGGAGATTGATTGCAGAGGCCATAAAAGTAATGATGCGTTTAATGAAAACATACATTTTATAGTCAAAACACGCTTAAAAATTACTTGAAACTGCTGCATGTGAGTTAATGAAATTAAATGACCTTCAGAATTTTGCTAATTTGACCTCTGGTTATCCCTTTGAGCCTTCAGCCAGTTTTACATTTATTTGCACACATGGTATTTATTTTTGTATACCTGATCTACCTCAGCTCTTCCCATTAAACACTGTGGCTACAGAGGTACACTGCAATGGAAATGTGGAAACCAGGCTGCTGGCTGGCTGGCTGTCCCTGAAGAGGTTATTACCCTTCCTTCCCCCAGTCCTTCACTTGATGGTGTTGCCATAAATTTGCCATGAGGAAATGGTGTCCTCTATTTTGCCTGTTGCTGACTACTTCTTTTCTTACCAAAACCAAACTGTAACCTGCAATGTGAATGCACAGCTGAGTTTTATATGGGAAATGATATTAGAAAGTCTGTATGGAGCTGAGTAAATAGTAATGTGTTATCATTTTCTCTCCTACTCATCTGAACAACATTGGGATTAAGATTAGGCTGTGGGGCTAGTCCATCTCTCTAAGGCGGTGCTTGTCCGTGGAAAGGATTAGAGGAACACAAACTGAAGACTATGGTCATGTCTATGTTGTAAGCGTGGTTGTGCTGATGATATCTGTTCTCATGACCACTCTCACGCCAAGTGATACTGAAAAGCTCATGTTCACATTGGTCAAAACTATTCTTCTCTACAATGAATGGATAATCTCAATGCTACCTAGCATTTGGACTCTGGTAATGCAACCCATTGGGCTTTGAGATGCTGTAGTAGTAAACATTAATTATAATTAAAAAAATTAATTACTAGTTAATAGCTAATAATAACGATTGGTGGGGTTTTGTTCGTTTCAGTTGCAAGTAACTAGTGAGAAGGCTGTGTTGTAGCATGAAAAAATGTTTGTTTTTTTTCTGTAGTGTGATTTCCCAGACATGTGTTGTGCACTCTCAGCTGTGGTATGAGAAGAGGGTGGAAGTTTGTGACCAGGATCGGACAGATCTGGGAGGCAGTGTGAAGTGCATTGGTGTGCATACTGTACCCAGAAAAAATTGTCTCCTGAGTCTCATCTGGTATTTTTTCACTAAGGGTGCTAGAGCCCAAGGGTGGGTAATACATGAGTGATGTGAATGTGCAGGACCTATCTTCCTAAGATGGTACAAATGGCTTTACTTGTACATTGCCTCTGGGATGGATGTGGTGCCAGGTGCGGCACTAGGATGGATCACCTCTCTTGCAGGTACACAGACAATATCATTGCTCCCCAGTTCATTAGCATCCTACTGATGCATTAAGGGGTATGCTTAATATTTTGGGGATTCACTTTAGCTAAGTAGCTGAGTAGCTTGAAATATTAGAGGCCCAGAAGAGCCTGTGTTCAAAATAAGAGCATTCTTTTGTGTAGATAAGAGGGGTAGTAAGACAAAACATAGTGATAGGCTTCCCAGGCCTATCAGAGGCAGGACCTGGATGGAGACAGATAAAAAAGAGTATTCTTGTTGGATGTTTAAGGGACATAATAGTAAGATGGACTTTAGTTGGATGGTACGATGGGTGGGCACTAAGAAAGTTATAAATATGAAGAGATTGTCTCTTCGTATCTTTGGATTACTGGACATCACCAGTAAAGCTCTTCTTCCCTTTACCTCTGCAAACTGCATGTTTGTCTCAATTTTCTTATCTTGCTTTCAGGCAACGCTACCCCCATGTGTGAACGAGCTTCCTCATTCATTTATGCTATAAAACAATCATATGCATATTTGAAACGCAGCTACAGGTGCCTGGGAGGAGGGACATCCTGCTTTTCCTCTAACATGGCAACATCTGCAAATACCAGACATATAGCACAGTGTATTTGTTACAACACGGTATCTGTCTGGGAAGAACAAAGAAACAACTCATCCCTCTCACCTGCAAAGGATCTGGAATGGAAGATGGCAGGTATATCATTAACTTCTGTCTACACTTAATGGCTTGATATGGTAAAACCTCTGTGTACAGCCCTGTGAGACTCTCTTCAAAGGTCTCTGGGAGATACCCCCTCATCACTAAGATCACAAACAAGGAAGAAGCATGCCATAGAAACTATGAGAATCTGAATCCAGTCTGCTGGTTGCATAGAAACCACTAACAGGCTATTGAGGGACAGCATGAGACTGAAGAACATCTGATAATCTTATTATATTCACCTAGCTTCAGACAACCAGGCTATTGAAAGACTAATTTAGCACTGGGCTAAATATCTTTTTTTTAAGTTGAGAAAATGAGTGGAAAGCCTTGTTTCATTTCAACTGCCTTAAATATATTTGAGTAAAACAGAAAACTACAATTTGGCAGTTTATTCTTCTATTTCTCTCTCAAGATTTGTGTACGGGGGAAAATATTATACTGTTCCTTTAAAATGGAAGCAGCGACAGTCATTCCCTTTTTAAGATGTATTGTGATCTGCCAGGACAGAACTTTGCATAAGATCAGTACTATTTTACATTGCAATGAAATTATAGCAAGACTTTTTTTTTTGACAAATCTGTTATTTTTTTTTTTTTTTAAAGACAAACCTTTGCAAGAGTTTATGAGAGACAGTAACATTTTAAGTATGGTTATAAACCACATGAAGGTCTTTAGATTTCTACCATGAATCCCAGATTATTATTGATACTTAACTCTTCCCCCTCTACTGGTAAAGTAAAGGTAAAATTTGCTTCTGTAGTTGCAGCATGCTGCCTTATCTGCAGCTTGATATGCATAGAGGTGTCACCTGTTCTCTGGGATCAGATATCACTTCTGAAATCAAGGCCCCACCCATACTAGGGAAGAAACCTGTGGAAGTGATGCTGTAAATTCAGTGCAGGATGAAGACTGGCCTGATGTTGTTTCCCATCCCACAGCTGCTCCCGATTGAATAGCTTTCTCTAATTTCATCACTGCTCCTCCATCCCCTCCAAATGCTTGTGCCCTCCCTGTCAATTCTGCTTGCTGCTTTTGTGGCACTTGGGTCCATCGAGTGCCTTAAGGTGAGCTGAGGGTGTCAGACAATCATGATCAGTAAATTTCATTGTGAAAACAAAGCTGTAAATCCACAGTGCAAGGGCAGGGTTGTCACGTTTCAGAATGGAGCCGCTTTTGTTCCTGAGGTGCCTATTGAAAACGCAGCATGGACTCTCCATTCTTTGGGCTCTTTCATCTTCTGAAAATGAACTATGGACCCCGAGTATTTTAGTCTGGCATCCACAGAATTTACAATGCCTGTTTTGAAGCTGTCTTCCTGATAAGATGTGTTGAGAAAACAAGGAAATAAAAGGAGACAAGACACTTAGTTTGGGCATTTTTCTTCACAGCCTATGAGACCAATAAATTTTCTGGCTCTCAGAATAGCATTATTATCCTTTTAAGAAATTTTAGAAAAGAAAGAGGCTGAGGCCCATCTAGGTCAATCCCCTCTAAATCTTTAGACATTATGTGATTATTTTTAAAATACTCAAAATGTAACAGGTAGTTTCAAAAGTATTAGAAATTTAACAGAAGCAAGAGAAGAGATTTTGAGAAACTTGTGCTTCAAATACACCTCTAACAGTCCTTGCTATTTGTTTCTTCTTTATGTTGGTAGGTGCAGACAAGCTGCTATGTAAAATGCTGTGTAATTATAGGCTAAAATTTGACTGGGATTGTACTTGGTAAATTCCGTGTTACTACAGAAGAGTCATGAGACACTCATTTCTGTCTTCTACACTACAATCTTCTTGTAATGCTGCAAATTATATAGTAATTACAGATGGAATAACATGGTCTTTTCAACCATTAGTACTCTGTAATTTGCAGTAGCAAATGAAGGATTTCTATGTCTAGATCAAGTTGTGTATTAGCAGAAGAGAGGAGTTATAATAACATGATCAAATACGGGAACTAGGAAGGAGGTTAGGAAGGCTTTATGCTGTTTTGTGCATGCTTCAGTGTTTTCTCGTATTTGTTTCCAGAAGTGCCTGTTGAGGGCATAACCCAGCTGTTGCCATTACAGCCTCACCTGCAATACTTCCTATGAAAACTGGATTCCTGTTGTGGATGTCCACAGGATTTTTTTTCCATAGTGACTAGTTGCATTATCATTGACTAACACATGTATTTTAGAATTTTCTTTTTTTTCCTCTTCTTTTTGATTATAAATAACATTTTCTTTTCCGTGCTTGGACATATGCCTTAGAAATTAGATTTATTCCAGATGTTTTCCATCTCCTGAAAAATACTTGATTCTTCTTTCCAGAGAAGAGTGAGCAGGGCATGTCTGCAGAGATCCTTTCTTGCTCCATTTTCTCTTTGATATATTTTACATGCTCTCTAATTTCAGGGCAGGCTGGTTCTAGCTATATGCCCCCATATCTTCAGTGTAAAGGAGAGCTTTTACCCAGAGTAAGGAATCTGGCAGATGTAAATGAAAGACAAAGCTCTATTAACTTTATATTGGTGCTGGCTAGAGAGTAGGAAAAGGTATAAGGTCTTTTTCGATGCAAGGAATACTCATGCAGAAAACACAATGAACTTCTTCCTTTGAAGAGTTTGTTCTCAGTGTGCCTGTAGCTCCTCTCTGACCTCAGTTACTCACTGGTGCTAGCAAAGAACCTAGGTGCACAGCTTCAAATGAACCCTTAGAGAGGTGCAGGGTACTGTCTTCCAAGCAGGTGATGATGCTGTTAGACACACGGCAGGCTGGCTATGGACACCAAGGACCAGTACTGGCACAGTTCCTGTAGTAAAATTACAGACCTGATTATTATCTCCGGCCACTCAACCATGCCATCCTTCAAGATCTTGGTAAGATGAAGGCAATCTTACCTGGCTCCCACAGGTTCTTAGTCTCTTTGCTACTGTCAGCAATATTGCTTTTCCCACCAGCTCCTTCCAAAAACCACCCACTTGAGAACATGGCTACTCCAGGCAGTATGTGTGTGTTTGGATGTGAAGGAGCCAATCTGGTTACAGTCAAGGCGGGCAAGCAATGAAGAGCAAGTCAAGCATATCCAAGCAGGATCACCCTTCCTGCAAAAAGGACAGCAAAATGAAGATGCAGGACAACCTACACCGTCCATGTCAGACACAGCCTCTGCCAGGATCCGTGTCCTTTATGTCTGAGCTATGTTGCTGTTCAGGGCTCACACAGGGTAGTTGTGACACCTGGTATATGTGGCCAGGGATGTGCAGCAATTAGAAGTTGTACACAGACAAGGTTGCTCCTGGTCTCAGCCCTACATGCCATTCTCCATATCGTTCTCTCTGAATCAGATGTTTGAAACCCCGTTGCGTTAGACCTAGAGCATAGAAGTTTCTTTTCCATCCTGTGGAAATTAGGTGCAGGGCTCATTCAAACAAACCAATCAGCAGTTGGTGTCTGTTTAACTGGTTTCTTGAGCCCCCTTCCTCTACATCTGCCTTGATATGCATCCCCCTTATCTTCCTTGACTCCTCCTTTTCTTCACTCCTGTCTCCTCCCAAACAAAGGACCAACCCTGAATATTTTTTCTGCCTGGTCCCAGGTTTGCCCCACCTGTGAACAGGATGGTGTTGTAGGTGCTCTTAGCTAGCTCACCTTGGCCTTCCGTGGCATTACCAATGTAGATTCCTGGGTCCTGCTGTTCCTGCCAGGTTCATTTCCCTAAAATGACCTCAGCTATTCCTTTGAGTTTTTGTGAAGTGCATCAACCCCCCTTTGCTACCCATGAAATCTTTCTTTTCCTTGGGGCACTGTGACTCCTGCCATCATCTCATTCTCTGTGTTTGTCTGCAATTTCACTTGTCATGCTCATGGGTTTCCCAGGTCCATTCCGTTAGCTAAGGCTTACGCCAGGCCCTTATCACTGGCTTGTATGCCTTTAATGTATACCCTTCAAGATGTTGCATGTGACATCATTTCTTCTTAACCTCTTTCTAGCCTTGATGTGCCAGTCTTGTCCATCATGTGGTAACTCTGAGCATCCTCTTCTCTGATCAAACACAGTTCCAGCCCTTTGGATAGACTCCTCCCCTTTGTGTCTGGCTGGTCTACCCACAGCCACATTTTGCAGGTGTTAGATGTAGGAGTCCTTGCCTTTCCCAGGAGAAATGAATTTGACTGAAAACATAGTTAACTGTGAACACAGGCAACTTCATTTCAACAACGTCAGCTTCAGCATTGTGTGCACATAGAGGAGCAAAGTGGGTAAGACAGAGCAGTCCTTTGACAACTGAGGTTGCCTTTGGATTAGCAGGTATTGCCTTGGCAGGAAATGTTTGTAGTCCACTGCAGCCTGCCCTGGATCCTTTCCATATGCTTAAGCTGTTTTTCCCTGTAGGACTTATAGCAGCTTCTGCATCCTGTGCAGAGGGACCTTGACAGGCTGGATAGGTGGGCAGAATTCAGTGGCATGACATTTAACAAATCTAAGTGCTGGGTTCTACATTTTGGCAAAAACAACCCCATGCAGTGCTACAGGCACGCAGAGTGGCTGGAGAGCAGCCAGGCAGAAAGGAACTTGAGGGTACTGATTGAGAGCCGGCTGAACATGAGCCAGCAGTGTGGCCAGGTGGCCAAGAAGGCCAATGGCATCCTGGCCTGCATCAGGAACAGTGTGGCCAGCAGGACCAGGGAAGTCATTCTTCCTCTGTACTTTGCACTGGTTATGCCACACCTTGAGTCCTGTGTCCAGTTCTGGGCCCCTCAATTTAGGAAAGATGTTGAGATGCTTGAACGTGTCCAGAGAAGGGCAACAAGGCTGGTGAAGTGTCTGGAACAGAAGTCCTATGAGGAGCGGCTGAGGGAGCTGAGGTTGTTTAGCTTGGAGAAGAGGAGGCTCAGGGGAGACCTTGTTGCTCTCTACAACTACCTGAAAGGAGGTTGTAGCTGAGGGAGAGGTGATCTCTCAGGCAACCAGTGACAGAATGAGAGGACACAGTTTCAAGCTGCACCAGGGAAGGTTTAGGCTGGATGTCAGGAAAAAATTCTTCACAGAAAGTGTGATTGGGCATTGGAATGGGCTGTCCAGGGAGGTGGTGGAATCATTGTCTCCGGAAGTGTTTAAAAAGAGACTGGATGTGGCACTTAGTGCCATGGCTTAGTTGGCGAGATGATGTTAGGTAATAGGTTGGACTTGACGATCTTAAAGGTCTTTTCCAGCCTGGTTAATTCTGTGATTCTGTAAAGAATTCCCTCAGCTTCTGGACTGGACATGGACAGGAGCAAAGCTTGCCTGGTGGTGGTCTTGTTGGCTGTGGCTTCTGAGACAGAATTGAGGCAGTCATAAAATGACTCCATGCCTGTGAGGTTGGAGAAGTTTGTATATGTGGGTGCAGGCTTATCTGGATCAGGATCCAGTTGTAGAAGGATTGAGGGCAGGTGCACTGTGCTGTTTTGTTCTTGCACAGCCTTTCTTTCTTCTTTGGTCTCTTTGAGTTGCTTTTTAAACATCCTCAGAACAAAAATCACCCTGTAAGTTATTCAGGTTTAGTCTATACGCTCTGAAGAAGAAGAACATTAATATGGCTTTAGACATATTCAAGCATCAATCAGGAACCAAGATCTAAGAGAGTGTTATTTAAGAAAAAGTATAGAAATATCTAAAAACCCAAAACCCACAGTTAGATTTGCAAAATTTGCAATAATGGTTAAGGTCACTCCTTTTACAATGTCATAAAAATATTTTTAAGTCGTCAAAATCAACGTGTAAGTAGCACATTTTTGTAACTAAGATTTTACGATAGGTAAAACCAGGAAACTGTTGGGGAGCATCAGGTGAGATCATGTGTACAACTCTGACTGGAGAGTTTAGCTGTTCTAGCAGCACTTTCTTAAGTGCTGATTTTCCCCCTCCTTTATTCTGATTCAGTGGTTTTGTACAATATTTAGCTCATTGAAAGTATAAAACTGATTTGAAGGTACTTAAACTGTACATATAAGCAAATCATCCACACAGCACCACCAGCTCCCCCACTGAGCAACTTTCCCTGTATTCACAGCTTCCCTGCAGTCAGTCTGATCATGGCTAGGAGGCAGTCAACCAGAGATCTTATATGTTTCTATGCAAAGCGTTTCTACATATCGTAGATAATGCTCTGAAATTTCAATTTCAGTGAAACCAAGCTAAGCTCTGGTAAGAACAGTCCTGCTGGCAGTGTTACCACTTGGACTGAAGGACCAGGCTCAGACATCAGTACAGTCCTGGGCACCCAGCAACCCACCTGGTGTGAGCAGGCTCAGAACAGCCTTACGCTGTTCTAGATGACTCACCGATGCAGCTTTTTAGAGTATGAAAATGTTGTCAAAGATCCCTTTCTTCAGTGTGAGACCCAGCTGCTTTAATGTGCCTTCTAATATAGGCCCACAGAAGCTCTTATACCTTAGTTGCATTCTACTTTATATCTCATTTACACGTAGAGTTTTTGGAGGCTGTGACAGTTAAGACGAATCATTATAGACTTTTCAATGAACTGTCTGCATGACTCCTCTCTGCTGCTGGAAAGAACAGAACAAGGCAATAGTGGGAAAAAATACGGTATAAAATCCTCTCTCTCATCCAGGATGTTCTTGGACATTATTAATGGCCATCCCATGACTCAGATTTCTCAGGCTTCCTATGCTCATCTTTCAGCCCTCCTGAAGCCTGATGTTTAAAGATGTGGCCTAGAAATAGAATTATGGATTTCTTCATGGAAAACAGTGTTTGTTCTTCATTTCACTACTGCCTCCCCTCACCAGACCGAAATGAAGCCTCTTTGTATGTGGTCAGAACTCATTTAAATAGGGCAGAATCAAAGTTACATTTTCTACTGGTAGCACCTCTGCTATGTGTAAATTTATATACTAAAGAGCTCCTGAAGATCCTTAACCAAAAACTAAAAAAAAGGAAAGGTGCATTCAAAATAACATCTAAAAATTACTTGGTTGATATGGATGTATACAATTTGTATATGCATTTATACTTATTATTCTAAGCCCATATTTTTCATACTCCTTTTTCTGTTTTCTGACAGAGCAAGGAGGAAAAGACACAGCCAAAGAAGAAAGAATAAAAAAAACCTGAAAAAGAGGCAAAATCTCTATTTGAAAACAAAATTAAAGTTTTTGTGTGTTTGATTGTTTTCTTTTCAATCTTTTTTTCAAAAGTACCTAGTTTTCAGAGAGCACCTCTCTTTCTAGAGTGATGGTTACCTCATGAGTCAATGACAGCTGAGCATCTGCCAACACTTGTTATTTTGGGAAATATAGGGCCCACACGTTTACACTTCAGATTGTCAATGTCTTTCAAGGAGTTGGCAAAAGGAATGCATGTGCATTCATTTTACTTGTTTGAATGGCTTTCTCATCCTTATGATCAGCCTTTTTCTCAGTGAGAGGTAGAATTTCTAGTATGGTAATAACCACCCACATAAAAACGAGAGTTGGATAACTTTTAAAAGGGAGAGATTTTTGTCATTTATAGATGTAATATTCTGAGTAGGTCTTAAAACCACCAAAAGCCACACATAGATTTCTTCCCTCACCTTCTCCACTCCCATCTTTTTTTTTTTTTGGTTTTGTTTTGTTTTCTGATTCCTGTACAACTGGATATTTGATAGTATAATCTGGCTTAGCTTCATGCATGGGAAGTGCTTAAAAATAACACAACCTTGTGTTCAAACAACTCTAGTGTTTCTAAGCACATTGTTTTTCTGTGAAAATGTATGGTCTTTCCGGAATATTAAATGGTGCAAGTTTTCATGACTTAGCAAATTTATAATACATCATTTTAGTGACAAGCAGAAGAAATTAAAAGTAAGTGATACACTTTTTTTTAAAATGGAAAACAACAGTCAAAGCATTTGGAAAAATATCTCACCCTGACTGTTAATTGAGTAATGCAAGCTTGAAGCACAACCTCTGCTGGCATTAGGGTCATCTAGAAAGTCCTGTTATGGTAGGAGATGATAAACAACTAGTCTGAATGGGATATATTCCTCATGCTGATTTAAATTTTACTAGAGAAATACAAATTTGAATGAGATACATAGGTTTTGTCTTTCATTTCAGCCTGTAGCAGAATCTTCTGAGTGTGTGTATAAATATTGGTATCTAGGATAGATATTAAATAAACATTAATATTTGTTAGTTCATATCGTTTTGTAGCATTATGTCTTGCAATTAGTTTGAGACAAGTTTCAACTCCAAATCAATTCCCAAACAAAAAATAATTGAGGGTACTTAAAAACTAGTTGGAAGTGAGTTATAAGACCCTTCAATTAATTAGGAAAAAATCAAAGAGATAATGGAGTGTGTGTTGCAGAATCACAAGTGACTGCATTAAATAAGCTCAAATCAACAAAAAAGCTAATAAGCAATCACACAATTCCCTACAATGTACTCTTGAAAAAGAGAAGCACAAAGTGTTTATTACTTACAAAACAGAGGGAACAGAAACAGGGGAAGTTATTTGAATATTCCAATGTGTGTTTCTCCAGCAAAAGAAGTGCATCTTTTACATGGATGTAAGGACGAAGTTGAAAGTTTTGTTAGAATATTTATATTTTTTAATTGAAAAAAATTTAATTCTCTTGCATAAATATCAAGCTGACCAAAATGGTCTCTAAATGGAGACAGTACTTAAGTGCTTTTCGCATGTAGAGATGTATGAGGAAGATTGTAGTTGTGTCCAGTCTGAGGGGAAAACACTAATCTTGTTGAATGTTGGAACTCACAGCAGATTTGAAGAAAATTAGAGCTTTACCACTGGGATTAAAGTCCAAGGTCTCTCTGTATGTAGAACAAAGGAAGGAGATCAGTCTGAGAAAGAATAAGCTGGCAAAAGCTTTTATGGAATAAACAACGATCACCTGCATTTTAGCAAACTGTCAGCTCATAAAAAATATCTTCATTTTTATTTAGCCTGTTAACAGCAATACATCAAGAAGCAATAGCTCTGAGTCCCAAATATAAAATGCAGATCTACTTCTTTCTGAATGTCCAATAGAACAGAAAGTGAGGAAATAAAATTCCTACCAAAGCATGGGGATAGCAAAGAGAAATGCACCTTTGCTTCACTACATTGGCAAAAGGACACCCCACTGCCTGTATAGATTCCTACCGTGGTTAAGTATCTCTGCTTCTGAAAACTGTAATGGAAACAATCTTCGGAAATCTGAAAAACATGACAGAGAGTAAAACTAATTATATATATATATTATTTTTTCCCCCTCTCTGGTCTCAACAGTTTTGGAGCAGAAGAAAAATGTTTTTGTTTCCATGGCAACAATATCCACTCGTCTCCTTTCTGTCACAAACCACCGTTTCTGAGCATATTTAGGAAAATTGAAATGTAGGTAACTCAGAATGATAAAGCCAAGTGCAGCAAATTTTCATCTAAACAAATATTTGTATTCAGTCTTGTTTCCATTGGCTTTGAAAATTTTCAAGGTCAGGGTATTTATTTGCTGTACTGATGGCATTCCCATTAAAACCTTAGTCCTGTTCACAATGAGAATTCTTATTTAAACATGACTTGTATGTTGCTGATGCTACCCTTAAATAATTGAAGTAATTAAAGCAGAAAGCAGCACCGCATAGCATCTTTCAGAAGAGCAGCAAATGCCACTGTAGCTCTTAAAGACTTAAGGCAATGGGTATATACAGAATACAAGAATACATGCTGGAAGGGTCAAGTCTTTAATTTATAAGTGACTTCAGGGTGTCCTTCTTCTCACAGTGGGCAATGCTAACTGTGCTGTCAAAGTTCAGCAACAGTCTGCACAGAAAAATGTTGAACTGCTCTGCTCAGGCTCTGCTTTCTTCTTTTCAGTTCCTTCTGAGCACAAACCTCTCAGCTTCAGATTCAGTCTCTTTCTTGTTTGTTGGACTTGTTTCTCTCTGAATAATTTCTTTACACTCTCAGGGTCAGACTTTCAAGTCCTTTCTCCAGAAACATTTATTTGTAGAAAATGAAAAAGTTTTAACAAGAGAAACAGAGACTCGCACCAGTATATACACTGTGGTAGAACTTGGGTGCATGAAGCTGTATATAGATTCCAAGCCTCAGCTTCAAAAGAGAAATGAAGTATTCTTATTAAAGTCCTTTCAACCCAAGGCAAAGTCTGGTGGTTTGGGGTTTTTTTTGATGGGAATTAAAAAAAACCCCAAAAACACAGTGTTGTGAAATATAAAATATCACTTACAGGAAATGTTCACTGGCCACAATTTCTCATTAAAAAAATAAAAATAATGAATTTCTTCAGTAGTTCTTTCTGTAACTTTGAAAAAGTACTTTGAATAGGGAAACCACAAACTATTGAAAGGACCAAAACTTCGGACTCAGAGTGATGCCTCTGATTTTATTGCCCTCCTGCCTACATAAACATTTTTGTTTGTGTTCAAGGGGAACATGCTGTATACACCACACCCTTGCCCCCACCACATGAGCAACCTGTGTTTGTTGACTCTCCTTAGGGGCACAGCAGACTGATTACCTCAGTTATAGCTGCAAGGTGACAAACACAACTCATGTGTTTTTTTTTTTAACCTGTATCTGTCCCAGCTGGCTTTGTGCTGAATCTTTACAGCCATGAAAGCGCCATGGGTGCTGCAGTGAAGCTGGTTAGGTAGATAGGAAATGGCAGGCAAAGGGAGAGACAGAGACTCTTCTGTCCTCTCATCAGTCCTTTTCAACTAAGATTTTTCTTTTCAGTTTACTTTTTCTTATATGAAAGACATCTTATTTATCAACTCCAGTACTGGCATCCAACTAACCACCATCTAAGAACATTACAATGCCTGCTCAGACCAGATAAAAGATCATCTAAGTTGAAACAAGAAACCAAAATGGTGCTGTTCCAGGTGCCCTTCGTATCAGCCAGCTTTTTGCAGATGTCTACTCTGCATGTAAAGAAGCGTCTGGCATCTCCAATGTTGTGTGTGAGGAAAAATGCCACAGCGTATTCATTCATCCTAAGGAGTGTGGTATGTTCTGCATGCATGGCTCCTGATGTCAGGCTATTAATGCCTCTTTGAGAATAAACCTATCTTTAACTGTTGGCAGGACTGGGATCCTTGTCAGGGCTTGCCTTTATTAACACAATAGCTGTGTTTTACCTCAGGGCACTATGTATTTCAGGTAGCCTGAGGTAAAAATACAAGTGAAAGCAATGCACAAGGTAACTGTGCATAAGGGTGCAGATTTTACCACCACTGTGGTTTTAGCTTGCAATACCTGATGCGTGTTGGATGATACTCTGAGGTGAAAAGGAAAATTTTGGCAGGCAGAGAGTTGGAGGTATCTTTCCTTTTTTTTTTTTTTTTTTCAGAAAAAATAGCAGAAGCTCTGCTCGTTCCCCTTTGCTGTAATTCCTTACCTGTGCCCATTTTGTAGTAGTTTGTGTTTAGTACTGCATATGAATCAATGAGAAAAAAAACACCATGGGTGCAACATGATGGATGCAAAAACCTCAGAGCTGAGTTGAGGCGCTGAATGAAGAATTACAATTGGATTTTACCTCAAGGCATAAAACCTCTGAAAAATGTGAGTTTGTAATGGAAAGGCTATTGCTGACACAACCTTAACTTGAACATTGCCAATAGTCACACTATCATTTTATATAGCAATTTAATGGCCAGCTTTTTGCCTTGCCAGTGGGAACACAGCCAGTAGAGGTGATTGGATTTGCATGCTATAAAGCAGCTCAACCTTGGAATCCATTGATGTAAAAACACTCATTCTTCATTAGCCATATTTGAAATTATGGCCTGAAAATAGAAGCATGTGACTTGCATGTTGAATTTGCACAGTTGCTGCACACATATAACTGCCACCTCACCTCCAGAGTTTAATGGACTTAATGAGCAGCTAAAGTGTTTCAGGCAGTCTATGATGGGCATCTGCAATGTCAGTCAACAGCTGCAGCTGGCAATAGGTACTTCATAGTGATCCATGTGGAGCAGAGCCTGGCCTGCAGGAGTTACTGCCTTTTATAGCTCAGGCAGTGCTCTTCAGCTTATTCTATTTCACTGAGCCATCAGATCTAAACAACCTACTCCCTTTTGAGATGCAATAAATACAATAGTAATCAAATGGCATTTCTTTAGCTATTGGTTATCTCCCTGGCCTAAAATCACCAGAGGGTGGAATTTCAAGTCTATGGGCAATTCAGCTGGTTTCAAGAATATTTTGCCTTTCATGTAAAAAAGAAAACATTGGATTTGAACCACTGGCATGCTTTGTTGTATAAAAGTGAAATATTTTGATATGATAGCACATTATGAATGATTAAAATAAAAAATGCATGATTTATATAAATGTATAACCTATACAAATAGAACACATATGACATGACGGTTCTTATATATATTCATATATATACACATGGTATATAACAAGTATTTTACAATGAGCAAAGCTAAGTGTACCAGTTTCAACTTTACTGATATGATTTTCATTTGACTTTACTCTTCACAAAAATCTCAGAGAAATCCACATATTTTCAAATTTGAGTTTAACGGTGTTTTTATATTTGAAAAAAAAAAAAGAAATTCAGCTCATCCCAATCAAAATGTACAAAAATACAATTGTAATTCTTTCAGGGATTCAAAGAGATACATAACAGAGGAGTGAGGGCCATCTGTGAGCTGTGATTTTTTTTTCTGAGCCTTAATTGACTTTGAAAACTTTGGAAAATATCTTAGTTTATTCAGAACAGATACATAGAATGGGGTCTTTGTTTGCCCAAGAATTAAAAAATTAAAACTGCCTGTGAAGTGGGTGGTCAGAAAAAGACTCTTAAACCTTCTGTCATGTTTATTTACTAACTTAACTGAGATTTTCTTTTTGGGGAGGAAGTTGTCCTACACTTGTGATTTATAGATGTTCATGGGCAGAGATGCAAGCAGATAGCAGAAGCTTAACTCCTCTGAGTGTTACAGGCTCTAACTTCATGCCTTATGGATCCTCTGCTCCCACCTCTGTCAATGTTGCAACCTGACATTTGTGACTCTGCATCATGAAGTGCTGGTGAGGATGCACAGCCACCATACGCACCTTTCCAAGACCAAGTCACTTCTGTTTTCTTTCATTTAACAAGAACCCCAGTGTGAATTAAGTTAGAACAACTATATTTAAAGGTAAATATAAGAATGGAAACAATAAAAAACCAAATCTGAATTGACTTTTTGTTTTCCTGCTAAGCATAAGTGAGTGGCGATTTCACTGTTTTTATGCAAATGCAGCTTTCAAAGAAGGTTTTCCCTAACTCTTAATTATGAAAAATCATCTTGAGTCAGTCCACAGTGAGCTATGTTGCTTTGTTTCATAACTGAGACAATTCGAGTTATCTTGGAAATCTTGAGCTGCACTCTGCTTGATGCCCAGAAGACTTTGCCGCAGCTCTATTCAGGGTCAATTGCTCCTTAAAGTTCTTTTAGACTCTGTTCAACACGACAAGCAAATCAATCTTTTCAATTCGGGAGCTGATGAAACTCAACATTTTATAAAGCGTTGCCATGAGAGTAGGAACTGAGTAGATGGCTTTCAGACTTATTCAATGTCACTTTACACTTCTAGGATTTCTATAAATGTAGAATACTACCCTGTCTGAGTCTGTTCAACACAAATAGCCAGATCAAGCCAAATAATAAAACATCCTTTTTATAATGAAATGACCATGTGACATACTTTTTCTAGCTTGTCTCTCTCTCACTTCTTTGTGTGTATATATATATATATACATTCAAATACTCTTGGCATTTAAGATCTATCAGGTGACTATATATATATATATATACTCTACTGGACATAACCAGTAGGTTTTATATAGTGTTGTAGTTTTAAATGAGATCACATGATAGATCATTATTTATAGTTAGTTGACCTGTATTATTTCAGTAGACTTCTCCAAATAATAGCAGATGGTGACATAAATTTAGAACCTTTTCTTAGCCCCTGAGAATTTCATCACTTGCCTGTCTTTAATAGTAAAACTTCCATGCTTAGTAAAGCAACTCACGATCATGTTTTGCAAAGATCGTTACTTAGTTTTTCTTTCAGTACTCATTCCTGAGACTCCCTCTCTCAATAAACTGACAAGTGAAGTTTTGTCTTTACAATTTGTGGTGAGTGCTTGTTTGAGCTTCAAGATGTAGGATGTGATGCAAGCTCATAATAGCCTATTTGAGTGTGGCTATGTAGAACAAGATATCAAATATGCTTCATAATTTCAGGTGTGTAGTTGTGGGGCATCCAACAAAGAAGAAAAATAGTACTTTCTGAAAATTAGACATTTTTAAGGCATCTAAAATTGTGCCATAAAAGTACCCTGTGAGTCAGTTGTTTCCAAAACTGAAGTTTGAGGGAGGACACAGTTTTCTGTCTGTACAGAGTTGGCCAAATGTTATAGTCAGCTGTGGGCTGAGGAGCTTCTGAGTGTATGACATGCAGCCAGAAATGAGCCCCTCAGCTCTGGAAATGTTTCCTTGAGAAGATCTTTGCATTTCAAAAAGCTGTTCTAAATGTTCTGAGTTTTATTTTAAATGAATCTGGATGGAATTATGTTGGGATTTGAGAAATTTTTGTCATTTTGGATTGGAGAGAATTAAATTTCAGCATGAATTATCTAAACATACACCCATCCCTCACACCAGTGATCCTTTTCACTGTTCTTTATCTATCTTTTTTATCATAACAAACACATAGGATTTTTATTTGGTTTTCATGTTTTTGGATGCTTTCTTATCTTCCCTTTCTTTGTTTTTCTGGCTGGTGTCAGGTGACCTTTCTTACCCCTGTCCTGTATCTGTCCTTCCAATGGGCAAATATGTTGATTTTGCATTTTGGAGAATTACCAGATTAAAATGTCATGCAGAAATGACTGCATTCCCAAGTTTAAAATATTTTCGAGAAGGATGGAGGGAGAGAAACCAAGAGACTTTTTTTTTGGTATTTCTGCAGAGCATAAATAAAGCAAAAATCCTTTTTGGGAGTATGATTGCTTCAGTTACAGGATAACACTTGGAAGTTTAGAGATTTTCAGTGTTATGCAAAAGAATAGTTTTTTTTCAAATTTGTGGATGTAGCAGATTAGAAATTCCATATGATTTTAAGGTCTGCTTAGTTTAATTCTGCAAACACTTCAGCTGTCAGAAAGTGTATCTCATGTACTACAAAATGTCAGATTTTATTTTATATCCATTAACCCTTCAGTCAATAAGAACAGCTACCCTGTTTTCCATGTCTGATTGAAATCTGTAATTCAGATCAACTGCTTATATGACTATTTATAACCAAAGTCATGGGAGTTGTTTGGTCTTGCATTGGTTAAGTTTATTTGATTTATATGGAGAAATATGAAATACTAGCAGGTAGCATGTATAATTATAGTGTTTTGCCACATTCTGCAAAGCTTGCAAGAATATCAGTAGGTGGTTTTTCATAGTGTGAAGGTAGCCGAAAGCCAATAGAAGTATCTCAATACCTTCCAGTACTAAGTCTTAACTAACTCAGCAAATCTGGGCTATTTTTAATTTACAAGATTGTTTTGCTAAATTGTCACTATATACATAAAAATGTTCCTAGATTATGAATGACTTTGATGTAATACTGTTCTTCTGAGAACCATCAGAATCCTACTCTTAATACTAATAACATGACATTTTTATAATTTATTTATTCCATTTGGTCAAACTCTAAGAAAACATGTTTACTGGAGAATAGTATTGTCAGATTCCTAAACTTTGTGACACAGGATAAGACAGGGAAGCTAATTCTTCTTCCACAGGGTCTAGGGGACTATTTTAATCTCTTTCCTATGACACTGACTGTGAGGACCAAAAAGAATACAAACAAAACTAAGCTAATGGCAGTGATCTTAAGAAGCCTGGCACAATACTAAATTTATAATGTTAAGGTTGGAATTTAGTGAATTCTCACTAAATTCTCACACTGAATATTGCAAATGATTAAAAACTCTTTCTTCTTACAGTAAATTATTGAAAAATGAATGGATTTTTACAAAATACTTGGCACAAAGACTTCTGAATGTACCAAGTTGTAGTAGTTACATATTCTCCATCTGTCTTTATGCAAATGCTTATAATATACAAATTTGTGAGACCCAGTAATTCAACTTCCAAAGATGCTTACACTCAATATGTATTTAAATAAAGGTATATATGAAAAGGATTTCCATACAACGGTGTACAGAAAAGTCATCAGGAAGTTTCATCAGATCAATTTCTGTTATAAAAATTCTGCTATTGTACTTTCATTAATTCCTGTAACATTGACCTTTATGACATAGCTTTCCATGCTTGAGAGACTCTTTGGATTCAGCAGAATTCTTTCAGCTGTTTTTGTGTTGGGTAAGAATCCTATTTAAATATATGAAGTAAATCCTACTTTTTTTTTTGTCCAGATAGGAGGCAAAGTATACATTTCAAACCAAACCAAGTTTTACACTTCAAATTGTACAAGTATAATAGCTCATAATGAGCAGCTGAATCAGAATGAAAAAAAATAATTAAGAAAGTGTTCACATCATCGTTTTAAACAGTCGATGTGATCAACCTATTATCCCAACTCTTCCTATTGTTAAGCTCTTCAGAGAGCTCTGATTTACATAGTCTAAATTACCTCCAGGAAAAAATCCATTTCTCTTTCCACTGGCTATTGGCCAGAACCTAGAGAGAGTTCTTGTTTAAATTATATGGCTAAAGATGTGTGATATGAATAACCTTCTCATCACAGGACAGACTAACTGCCAGTCTTTAAAAATGAACATGCAAGGGACCTGGTCATCTTTTTCCAAGGTTTCACAGAAATCATGTAGCATACCAGAATGATGTGGAGGACCCAGATCTTACAATTTACACTGTGCTCGATTCAGCAATGTATTGTAGTTTAAAAGTGTTGTTTAGCTAGTTATTCTGATAAATTTACCAAAAGACCATGTCTTGTTTATTCTTGAAGGGTGCACATCAAAGGTGGTCTTACCAGTGAAGCAAATGAAATCAGCTCTCTTTCCCTCAGCATATTGTCTATGTTTGCACTACTCACTTGATGTCCTATGGTGGAGGAGTAGTTCTGCAGATTTATCTTAATTTTGAGGATTTCTGTAGCTTTGGTGCCTTTCTCACACCTTATTATTTTTTTTTTCCCCTTTAGACCCCATCCATTGTTTCTCAGCCATTGAGTTAGTGTGATGTTTGTCATGGGTTTTTTAGTTCGTGTCAAACACATTGACATGCCCTTAAGAATTTGTCTGTTAGGCTCCGTTTGAGATGAAGAAACATGAAAAACAACAAAAAAGCAATACTGTTGTTTAAAAATAGTTTATACAGCACATGTAGACAAGATTTATATACCAAGGGTTTTCAGCCATAATTTCTATAATGAGGCAAAAAATCTTGATTGAACTAATTACTGGTTTTAGTCTTTCGTTGTTGATTTTCTCTTCAAATTATTTTCTTCAGAAATACTTGATTGTTATTTGTTGTTAATTATAGAGGTATTTCATGTAAATGACACATGAAATCTACATACTAGCAATCCTTAATTTAAAATTTTTTTATTAAAATGTTAAGTGACATTTCTTGTTTATTGTCATATACTTTTACTTAGTCTGTGTGTCAAACTACTGTAAGTGGAGATATTGTTAAATTGGGATTCTATTTAATTAAAGAAAATGTATCTCTTTTTTATTCAGTAATGAATAAAATGACTTTTAATAGGCTAGTAGCATATTTTTAAATTAAAACACTTTGTAGACTGAGCTAATTGATTTATTAATGAGAAAGTATTAATTGTAACCACTGTATTAAAAAAATTGCTTACGGTTACATTTTCCTGAAGACTTTAAAGACTTTTACTCTTACATGACTTGTTTTTCTTTGAAGATTGGATATGGAAGACAAAGTATTACCTTTTAGTCCCACTCAGTTTTGTACTTTCAATGAGCTAAATATTGTACAAAACTACTGAATCAGAATAAAGGAGGGGGAAAATCAGCACTTAAGAAAGTGCTGCTAGAACAGCTAAACTCTCCAGTCAGAGTTGTACACATGATCTCACCTGATGCTCCCCAACAGTTTCCTGGTTTTACCTATCGTAAAATCTTAGTTACAAAAATGTGCTACTTACACGTCGATTTTGACGACTTAAAAATATTTTCATGACATTGTAAGAGGAGTGGCCTTAACCATTATTGCAAATTTTGCAAATCTAACTGTGGGTTTTGGTTTTTCAGATATTTCTATGCTTTTTCTTAAATAACACTCTCTTAGATCTTGGTTCCTGATTGATGCTTGAATATGTCTAAAGCCATATTAATGTTCTTCTTCTTCAGAGCGAATAGACTAAACCTGAATAACTGTTCTGAGGATGTTTAAAAAGCAACTCAAAGAGACTAAAGCAATTTTGTCACAAGAGTGTCAGATACAACTACAACTTCCTAAGCACATAACTGAAATTGATTTAATGTGAAATCAGTTGAAAAATATTGATTCCTATTGACATCAAGGAGACCACAGAAAATAGTAAAAATTAACTGCTTGAATCAGGGAGACTAATCTTTTTCTCCAAAACATACAAATACAGAAACTGAGTTATGATAAAAGATGTTTTTTCTCAGTTGAATGTAGGAATTTACAAAGAAAATACACTTCCTCTGGATGAACTAAGTCGAAAGAAGTAGAATTTTAACATGACTGCAGCTGAGAAAATCAAGGTAAAGTACTCAACAGTTCTTGTCACTTTGGGGGTCTATGTTCAGATTTTTTAGTGATTTCACTGTGAATATAATGAAAATGCTGTAAAGGTCTGTACGTGATATTCCAGACTGGCTGGGGTTGCCTCCTATAGAGTGACAGAGTACATGTGTGAGTGTGTGTGTATACATAAACCTCTCATAGGTAGTTATCATAGCAACTCTTGCATCAGAAGTTATTTTGAGGCAGGGTACAGAGCTAGTGTGCCACTAGGTGCTGCTCTAAGACAGCATCTAACAAAAGAAGAACCCTAAAAACCATGTGGTTTCTAATACGGCATCAATCACCGCAGTTCTCTTTAAAAATAATTTACAGATTAAATCTTAACCTTTTGAAACAGGTTGCGAAATTTTTTTACGAAAGAAGGGAAGAAAAAAAGCACATCATGAACCACTATTAAAACTTAGAATATTAGAACTACTGTATTTCTGGGAACAGAGGATGAATAAGAATGCTATTTTATCAGAAACCTTTGGTTTAATAAGACTGTCTTATCTAATTCTTGAAGTGCTTTCTGTTAAGTAAATTCACATACTTTAAAAATGCAGAGCATAAATTCCGTGTCTTTCTATTTCAAAATATGAGATCAGTTTCTTCTTGAGGTCAGTGGTTAAGTGAGTTTGCTAGTCTTGGCTTAAATATCATGGATGCTTCATGGAATTTAGCTAACTTCATCCTGCTGTACCGGCACTTAAAAGTTAAAGAAGAAATGTTAATTAGGTCAATATGGTAATAAATTTGCAGAGCTGTAAGAAGCTGCTTACACAGTGTCTGCTGAAGCAGGTGTTTTAGTCTATGCTTGCAGTCTATGCTTTCACTTACAGAAAAAAACAGCGTAATAAAAGAGAAGGAAAAATCTTTGAAAAATAGAGAATTTGCTCGTATGGGAATCAGTGAAGGTTAGGACCAATGTCATTAGTAAGTTAATTCAGAATGGGAGGAGATATGTGTGTGGAAGATTTTTGCAGTATAACGGGCTAAAATGGCAGCAGAGCAGATGACACAGCTAGATACTCCCTGGAGTGAATATTCAGTTTTTCTTTGAACCCACTGAACAGCTTTGTTTATGCTTAGCTTTTAGTAGTAACATTGTTTAGGTTTTCAAAATCTTCCCACTTATATTTGATTCACCAAACTTAACATACTGATGATATAAATCAAAGACAGGTTTGTTTTTTGAGAAAATGTTAGTACTTTACTGATTAAATATGAAGTGGCATTGAGAGGTCATTAACACTGTGAAATGGATTTCTGACATTTTAAAAAACTTCATGTACCCTTTTCTTTGTCTCTGTGGTGGGTCTTAAATGGATAAAATCTTTCCTGGTAATTTTTTTTTTTTTGCATTTGGAGGTGACATATTCTACCAGCTATGCTCTACAGGAAATAGCTGAAATTAGTTTTCATTAGTTCATTTATACTGTACTAACCTGCAGGATTGCAGCTTGACCTCATTATGCCATCAGAATCTGCAAAAGCTTTTTAAAGCCAAACATTTACAAATAATTTTTAATCTTAAAAAGAATTTCAGTGAATCAGCATTAAAATATAATTCTTTTTAAGGCTTTTTACATACTGCTGTTCATATATAGTAAAATGTTTTAAAACTCTCAATATCTATTTTACAATAGTTTTCCAATCAATAGGATACAGAAAAACTGCATATTAAGGTGTTCAAGTTCCCTTCTACACATCTGGTCTCTCTTTTCCTCGGGGCACAGGGAGACACATGCACACATGTGCACACACACAAGACCGTGTACTAATTCAGGAGCTAATAAAGATGTCAACCACTGGTCTCCATTATGAGCTGTGACACATAACACAAAGCACCCTGCCTACTCCTGATATTGTAATTTTCTGTAAGTGCTATCTTCTCTTCTGTTTTTATTAGCTGATGCATCAACACCCTGCACCCAGGAAGAGACTCAACAAAGCCAATTAATAAGGCTGCCCTTTTAGGCAGCAAGGAGGCAGGAGTACAGGAGCTGTCCAGGGCCAAAATTTTGTGCCGCCTGCATTATTCCCAAAGCCTAATTAGCAGATCTAGTTTTGACGGGGGTAAACAGAGGCAGAGAGAAGAAATATCAAGGTTTTCAGCTGCTTGCAGGGCTTTTGTATCAGGGTTTGTTTAGGTAACACAGAGAAGCAGCAGGATGTGTGCCTCCTGGGACCACTGCCAGCCACTACAGCATGCAAAGAGAGGGAGAGGAGGGATGCAGGGGCTGCCTGTAAGCAAACCCAGCCAAGGGACAGTCATGCCCCATTTTCCACAAAAATAGTAAAAACCACTAAGGAGATTTCTCCATCTGCGCAGCAATTACATATCAGCGACAGTGTCTGTATTTTCAGTAGATGTGAAAAGCTACTGTGTTTGAGATCTATTTCTGGCTGGTAAAAATAATTTTGTCTCCTCCTGGGCTGAGTGCATTAGACGGCTTTCTTGTTTCTGTGATTCAGTAACAGCGTCATTCTTTACAGAATAATGTGTATATTGCTGACATTGTTCCAAAAAACAGATGGCCCAGGGCCACCTTTGGGGAATTCTCTAAACGGAAGAATCGGAAATGATCATCTCACACAGGGTGTTGAAGCACTCTGCTTGCATGCTGAGACTGCTGAAGGAGGACCTGGAACAGTCCACACACACGTATTTACACAACAATCACTGCTGTTGTTAGCCCAGTGGTTCAATAAGGTTTTAAAAGCCGTCAGTGTGCATTTACCTACCAGAGCTTGCATTGTAAATAATTGTGCACCTCTCATGGAGAGGAGGTCAGTACCTCAGGGGCAGGGATAAGGTTTTTCTTGCTTCAAGAATTTCCCTCTCACAACAATGGGAGCAAAAGTGGGACTCTGTTTCCTGGAAATGTTCTCTCCCCTGAAATCTGAATGCAGCAGAAAGAGTACATGTTACCGTAAGTTATCTCTGCACCTCAGAAACATTGGAGAACTTTCCCCCTTCTTTTGTCCTTCTAGAAGAGCAGTGCTACAGATGGAAAAGAAGCATAGTATGGATGGGGGTGCCATGGATTAGTCACATGGATGGTACTGCGATGATTTAGGAATACTTTCAGATTTACAAGCCCCACCATTCCTTCTCCTGTTGTGTCAGGAGGGAAGGGGAAGCAGCAAAGTTGTGTCTGCACAGAAGAGGCACATTGATCTGTTCTGAAGCCTCTATCTTTTGTGGAACAGCCAGAGTGGGGCCACTGGCTGTGAGCCTCCTTTGCCCACAACAGTCTTGTGAGCAGGGCAGCCCACAGGGGCTGCAGAAACCCTGCACAGCCCTCTGTAATGGTACCCATGCAGAGCTGATGGGCACTCTGCTCTGGCTCTGCCTGGACTGTACTTTTGAGTCGCTGCTTCTGCAAGGGGACTTACTGGGTGCCTTTTCTAGTCCTCTATGAAATAAAGGGAGCGAGATAAAGGCCCTTTAGCTATGTAGCAAATCTGCGCATCTGTGTAAGGTCCAGGGCTTGGTGTGGTCCTGGAGGACAAATCAAAGAATCAGTCAGGTTGGAAAAGACGTCTGAGAACATCAAGTCCAACCTTTGACCTAACATCACCCACCTTGTTAACTTAGACATGGCACTAAGTGGCGCATCTTAAATATCTCTGTGGATGATGACTCCACCACCTCCCCGGGCAGCCCATTCCAATGCCTCATCACGCTCTCTGTAAAGAGCTTCCTCTTATATCTAACCTAAACCACCCCTGGTGCAGTTTAAGACCGTGCCCTTTTGCCCTACAGCTGGTTGCCTGGGAGAAGAGATTGACCTCTACCTGGCTACAGCTTCCTTTCAGGGTGTGGTAGAGAGTGATAAGGTATTCCCTGAGCCTTCGCTTCTCCAGGCTAAACAACTCCAACTCCCTTAGCTGCTTATCACAGGACTTGTGCCCCAGACTCTTCACCATCCTCATTGCCCTTCTTTGGACATGCTCCAGTATCAAAACGTCTTTCCTAAACTGAGGGGCCTAGAACTGGATACAGTACTGAAGGTGTGGTCTAACCAGTGCTGAGTACAGGGGAAGAATGACTTCCCTGGTCCAGCTGGCCACGCAATTCCTGATACAGGCCAGGATGCCATTGGCCTTCTTGGCCACCTGGCCACACTGCCGGCTTATGTTCAGATAGCTGTCAATAACTACCCCCAGGTCCCTTTCTGCCTGGCTACTCTCCAGCCACTCTGTCCCCAGCCTGTATTGCTGCATGGGGTTATTTTTGCCAGAGTGAAGGACCTGGCACTTGGTCTTGTTGAATCTCTTGACATTAGATTCTGCCCATCTATCCAGTCTGTTCAGGTCCCTCTGCAGAGCCCTCCTACCCTCCAGCAGATTGACACTCATCCATAACTTGGTGTCATCTGCAAATTTGCTAATGGTCCAGATCACCAATAAAGATATTAAACAGGACTGAGCCCAATACTGATCTCTGATGACTGGCTGCCAGTTGGATGCGGCACCATTCACGACCACCCTCTGGGCTCGGTCATCCAGCTCAGAGTGCACCTGTCCAAGCCATCGGCTACCAGCTTTTCCAGGAGTGTGCTATGGGAGACAGTGTCAAGGGCTTTGCTGAAGTCCAAGTAGTCTACACCCACAGCCTTCTCCTCATCCACTAGGTGAGTTACCTGGTCATAAAAGGAGATCAGGCTGGTCAGGCAAGACCTGCCCCTCCTAAATCCATGCTGGCTGGGTCTAATCTGTTGTCCATCCTGTAGGTGCTGTGTGATCACACTCAAGATGATCTGCTCCATAATCTTGATCATTACTGAAGTCAGGCTGACAGGCCCATAGTTTCCCAGGTCTTCCTTCTGGCCCTTCTTGTGGGTAGGTGTCACACCGGCAAACTTCTAGTCATCTAGGACCTCCCTGATGAGCCAGAATTAGTGATAAATGATGGAGAGTGGCTTGCTGATCCCATCTGGTTCCACCAATTTGTGAGGATCCAAGAGGATCAGCAGATCCTCAGATTGCAGGGGGATTATTTGACTTCCCATCCCTGTCTACCAGCTCAAGAGGCCAGTTGTCCTGATGACAACCTGTCTTTTTGTTGAAAACTGAAGCAAAGAAGGTGTGTTAAGTACCTCAGCCTATTATCTTTGGTAACTATGTTCCCTCACGTGTCCAACAAAGAAAGGATGTTTTCCTTGCCTCTCCTTTTGCTATTAAGTATTTATAAAAACACTTTTTGTTAACCTTAATGGAAGTGTCAGATTTAGTTGAAATTGGGCTTTTGCCTTTCTAATTTTCTTTCTATATGACCTAATAGCATTCTTAAACACTTCATGAGTTACCTGTCTTTTTTTCCAAAGGTGATAAGCTCTCCTTTTTTCCGTAAGCTCCTCCAGAAGTTCCTTGTGTAACCATTCCAAACTTCTTCCCTGCTGGCTCACCGTTGGGCACACTGGGACAGCCTGCTCCTGTGTCTTCAAGATTTCTTCCTTAAAGCATGTCCATCCTCCCTGGACCCCTTTGTTTTTATGGGCTGTTTTCCAAGGAACTCTCTGAACGAGCCTCCTGAATAAGCCAAATCTGCCCTCTGGAAGTCCAGGGTAGAGGTTTTGTTGATACCTCTCCTCACTCTACTGAGTATTGAAAACTCCATTATTTAATGGTCACTGCGCCAAAGACAGCCTCCAACCATCACAGCTAATTAGTGAGCTGGAAAGAAGATAAGGCAATTGAGGGGCAGAGAAAACAGCCTGCTTAGGGTACCCTGCTTCTGCTGGCTCCATCAGGCCTGGTTTGGGCGTGCCATTCTCAAACCTGCATTGAAACACAGCTGCCATGTAGGTTTGGAGCACAAGTAATATAGTATTTAAAATAAAATAGAATACTCTTTTTGGCAACAACTAATACTGGCGGTGGTGTCTTAATAGTGTCAATGATTGAAATTTAGCTACATAATTTATGCAAAGAATTTACATTCATTGTTGTATATGAAGAATGGCTTAGTGTCGTAAGCATAAAGCAGGATGGGAGATTATGTAGTTCCTCTAAACTCCTCTGCCCTCCTCATTTTGTGTGTGTCCTTGGTGGGACAGGCTAATCTCATAAGGACAGTAATGCTTCCATGACATTTGCTGGTGAGACAACTGAAGTTCTTCGAGGCTGTGCATGAATGGAGCTTGAGAAGAAGAGACTGTTCTTTTACAGTATTCTAAAAGCTAAAAATCAGAACTTAGAAATTCACCCATCACTACCACTTTATATCATCTGTGAGAAATTATTCTGTGCTACAGGCACTCATCAGTTATGAAGAAGGATAGGCCCATCATGTAAATAAAGTAAATCCTGCCCATGCTATGATAACTCTCAATCACTGCTGAAATGAATCAGCCTCAAACTGGTTATGGGAGTAAAAGATTCTGTTCTGTTTCTTGCGATCTGGATTGCCGAAATCTGAAATTAGCTTGCAAATATGCTGCATTGTCACATGGTGTAATCCACAGCCCCATTTATACTGATGTGTGTCCTTCGTGCTCTGTGCTGCTGTAAGTCCTAGCTACAGTGAGAGTATTAAAGTTTGACTGCAGTCCTATTCCTGACTTTAATGGCATTGTTGTTTTTTATCACAGGTGCAATGCAGATTAGAAATATATTTTTAAAAAAAAGCAAGGAAAAAAAAAGCAGCATTAAATGCATTCACTTTGTTCTTTATTGGTACTAGAAATCCCTCTAGTTTGAGGTAAAATAAAACTTAAATAGCAAAATAAATAACTTGGGGGCATTTGGAGGGGAATGAAAGCTGTTTCTCAGTCCAAACACTTTCATCATTATAGAGGTTTAAGAGTACAGCAGCCTCAGAGAGCAAATATTGTAACCAATCTGAACAGTACAGTACCTCTAGGGCAGGGAGAACCTGTGAAAAGCACACCAGGGGATTAAAGGAGAAGCGCAAGTAATATGCATTCAGTTATTTGTTACAAAATAAATTAAGTTCTGACAGAAGGTACAATGTATCTTTCTGTTTGAAATGTTACAGAAGTAAATCTCTTCTAAAGGGCAGCATGGAGCGGAGAGGTCTTGCGTTTCTGTCATGTCCTTTTAACTCATTAGCATGCAGGTGCACTCTCTGGGTTTCATGCAATAACTGTCTCCTTTCAACGTGTTTACAGACAGTCCAGCAAGTTTACAGGCCAAATGGCTCTCTGAATGCGAGTCCGCAAAGCAATGAACGAGGGAGCACACTGCTCGGGGAGATCCCAGCACGGCTACTCAAAAGGTGGCCATCAACAAGGGTACTAAACCGGAAAAGTGGCTTGTAATTGTTTGTAAAAGACAACCACAATAATTAATTGTAGGTAAAGTTGTAGTCACTCATTATTCTTCCCTTTCTTTAAAATCAACTGTTTTGTTTTTCAGCAGGTGATCCATGGTTAATAGTGGTTAACTTTATGCATCCGAGCTCCTGGTTTACTAAATATGGTGACTTATTCTGCTTTGTGGGGAACCAACCACGCACTTCTTGTGTGAAATAGAACATCCTTCACAGAGAACTGCAGGCACCGTGAGGACTCTCGTGACTCCGCTTCGGGACTGAGCAGATGAAATATCTCCTCAAGAGGGAGCCCTGGCTCCTGCAGCTCTGTGGAGCTGTCTTTTCCCACGCCCTAAGGGCTTGAAGGAGGACTTGCAGCTTTGTTGCTGAAAGGATCTGAGCTCAGGTCTGGGACTAGTACACAACTCTTGGGCAACAGATGGTGTTATCCCTGTGCTCCAGCTCTCTGTCAGCTGCGTAGGTGTAATGTCCCTGTTTCATGTTCTTGTTGGGAGTGATATCTTACCCAACCCTCAGTCTTGCATGGGCTGGGTGTCAGCCTAATTGTCTGGGCTCTTCCTGTGTTTATAGAAGCAGGGAGAAGAGATATTCATTTCAGGTAAAAGCAGCGTCTAAGATAGCTGAGAAAAATGCCTCCTCTATGCACATGACTTTTTCTCTCTGAAGGGAGTCTAAATAACTGTCTCTGGCTCCCAGCTGTTTTTTAGACGGCTGAAGTTAGGTGAGGCAACTCTACTTGCTGCATCTGCCTCATTTGTTCAAATTTTCACCCCTTAAGAAAGGACTGTCATCTGCCACCATGGGCTTTGCTGTATGGCTAACAAGGTGAAGTCATCATTGCAGATGGAATCCTTACCTGTAGCTATAAGATGAAGAATAGATAGAAAGACTCTTAGAGCTGCTGACAACGTGACCTTATATCCGTATAAACAGGTGGGTAGCAGAAAACCTCTACATATTAACCTAGCACAGGTTATGCAGTCAGGCTTAGACACAAAATCATGCTTTGGCAGCTTAACAAGCTATTGCATGTCTTCTGAGGACCTCTTAGTATTCCTGTCCTAATCTCATCCTCACCATCCCATATATGCTCATGTGGAAGGTAGGCACACAAATGGGTACCTCAGCTTGATGCATAATAACTTGTTACGCCACTTTATCATTTGCCTCAGGCCACACACAATGCCCACACTAGGCCTTTTCTTGCTAGGGTCACATGAGGAGGCCACAGCACTCCACACTTCGTGTGTGCTCCCACCTCCTCCTGCCAGTCCCATTCCTTGTTCACAGACATAGCATCCTATAGCTCACCATCCTCAGTCTCCAAGGCAGTCCAGAGATTCAGTCTCACATGGCTGCTGTGTCTGAGGATTGTGAGGTTTCAGATCGCCTCTTGGGCCAAACACGGTAGAGTTAAGACCAGGAGAAACATGCAGGTTGCTTCAGACTGAGAGATATAAAAGTGCAGGAATAGTGCACATTTATCAGAAACAACAAACCAGCCCAATGTGTATGAAGTGCTGGACTCCTTTAATCTGTTTCTGATCTTCACTCCTAGCTGAGAAGTCTCCTCCCTCCATACAGTGAAGTATGTTTCTTGTTTCTGCTCCTAGTCTTTTCTCTTCTTGCTTTAGTACAGCCAGGGAGATATTCCTATCTTTATAAACATCAAAGCCCTTTGTCAATTAAGTGTCTAATCAGGCCTGCTGAACTGTTAGAACATCACAGCAAATTATTTGTTCCTCAGCGTTTTCAACAGCAGAGCTAAAAACCTTGTTTACTTGAGCTGTTGCCTTGCCCATGAAGCTCCCTTTAACCAAGTTATGTTCTTTCTGCTCCTGTTCTTTCAATGTCAGCTCAAAACTTTTCTTCTTTCCTTTCTTAGTGTTCTTATCTGAGTGTGGAAGCAAAAGGACAAGAAAAAAACAATCATTCCTCACATTCGTTATGGAATCCATAAATGCCTTTCAAACAGATTTTCCCAAATATTGCAGCTGTAGTTCAGGCCATTAAAGCCCCAGCAAAATGATATTTGTTCCTCCCATTTCAATACCTTGACAGATCCAAGTGCTACATATAAAAGCTTTTAATTATGTATTTAGAAATCTTTATAAAATATTGGGATTACTGAGCAGAAACTCAGCGCAGTGAAGGCTGTAAGGTCTACTCAGACAGGAAATCATTTATTCGTAACCATGCATGTACTGAAAGAAAAAGCAAAATGACCACTACCTCAAGCTACGAATAAATGTGTTCTGGAGAGATTAAGGCCTTCAATCAGTAAACTCTTTAAAAATAAACCTAACTTTAAGTGACCCCATTGACTTTGGTTACATTATCTATCAGCATTTTTTTCTGTTGGGACAAGATGAAATAAATTTGGTTTTTCTTCATTTTTAGAGTCTGAAATTGTGGCCTCAATGCAGTTTGCAAAAACAATACCTAGAAAAGTGTAAACCACTTTTTTATGTGCAAAATACTGCTCCTATTTACCAATGTCAGCCATAAGGACTCAACGGGTTATTTAGGGTCATACAAGCAGTATATGGCAAAGCCAGGAAACAAACATCAGTTTCCCAGGCCCTGCTGTCTATATTGTAATCCTCTGGTGTATATCCTGTAGAAATTCCAACCTTCCAATCCCCTCCTTTAGACCTTCTGCTAACACCTGAGTAAGTGGAAGGGACAGCTCAGTTAGTTAGTTACTACTTCACCTATTACCTGTATCAGGTAATATATCTTCTTCCTTCCTAACATTTATTTAGAAACTCAAGTATGCTATAAATACATGTTTTTGCATAACAATATTTGAATTTCAAAGGAAAAAATGAAATTTTTTTTTGCCTTATTCATTCAGATCATTTTACCCAATACAGTATTTGTAACCAAGCACATTAAACAGTATAGTGCAGCTAATTTCCTAGCACAAGAATGCAAACAATAAGAAGCAGACTGCTAAACCTTGAGAAATTAAATATAAGCAGAGCAGACACAACAAAGATAAAGAAAAAACTAGGTAAATTTTCAAAAAAAAATAAAATATAATTTTTTTGCCTAAAGGGTAGCAATAACAGAGACACTGTCAAAATGCAGGGATTTTATGTGCTTATTGACTCAACCATTCACAAAAATATTCCTATCTTGGCAAAGGTCGCATTACAGGCTAGTAATCAAGCTACTGTACTGTATCTCTGAGATATAAAGCTTCTTTTACTCCAAATCAAAGGCACTTTTCTGAATACTTAAGAGAACTCTATGATTCTTTGAGGATATGGCCACATATTTTTCCTTTTGTTTTTCTAACTTTTAGAGCTGATTTTTTACTGTTTTTATTGTCATGAGACACTCTGGGGTGTTTTTGCTAACTTTTGACAGAGTAGCTGCAGAGTTAATATGGAATGCCCAGCTAAGGCACATTTGAGCACCTCAGCTCTGAATGATAAGCTTTCATCATGAAATAACTGAAAAAGATGGTTTTTTTCCATCCGTTCTTACTATTGGCAAAGTGTCTGTTGGATTATTTATAGTGAACCTCCATTTTAATAGCAAAGGGATGACCAGGCTCTGAAAGAAGAAGCTAATGAATGTTCAGAGGCTGACAAAATTTGTACTACTTTTGGGAGATGGAAAGTGGGGAGAGATAGGATGTCTTTAGGATATGTGGTCCTATGACTATCCTTAGATGTCATAGGTAGCCAGTTCATTTTCAAAAACAGAGATGTCATGGCAAGACAACCTTGCTTCGTATGAAGAATTTTAGTCTTATCAGACACTCAACCACATCCTGCTTTCCCTACTTTTGTTGTTGTTTTTGTTTCGTTTGTTTTGGAGTGAGGGCTCAGATGAGTATTGAAATTTTTTAACTGAGTATGAGATATTTTCAGTCTGCTTGTAAGGGCTGTCTTGTCATTCTAGTCACTGTTAGGCTGGGGAATCTGGAAATGCCAACCAAATTCAGAATATTAAAATCACTTGAAAGACTGATTTTTTTTTTTCACTCTTTTCATATTGTTGTCTTTTCCCCAATAACTAATTACTAATTCCCAATCCTGATTACATTAGAAAAAAAAAACCCTCTGAAAATTGAGGAAGAAGAATCCTCTACCTCCCGATGCAAAAAGCCAAGGTATTAAGCTACCACTGGAATGTAAATCGCAGATATCTGAGATTGCCTGTTTCATCAGTAGTATGTCTGTGATGGATTCTAAAACTATTCTCATATTTTAAAAAGAAGTGCCTTATATATACCAGTTTATCCAAGACTTTGAGGAATAAGAAAATAATATTATCTTGGCTCTGTAATTTCCTTTACAAATCAGCTGCAAATATTTAAGGAGCTTTATTTGCTGATGTATATTTCTTTCCCAGTTAATATGATATGACAGACAGAAAACACAATCTCTAAGCTCTTTGGGATGTCCAGTGAGAAAAAACTTCCTGACTGTGGTTTTTGTAGGTGTATTTAATTTTGGATGTGGTGGTACTAATTATCATCTGGTACCATATTCCTTTTTTTTTTTTTTTTTGATGGAAAATGTCACTCTATTCACAAGACTCTTAAAGGTGGAGACAGGAAACAGGTTCTTTTTCCATATCAAGTTTAACATCTACTATATCTATGGATAACAGGTTCTGAGGTGAACTGCTGAGTGTGTCACAGTAAGCCCAGCAGAGTTAAGTGTGGAAAGTCCGTCTGAAACATGCTGTAATGGATTTGACCTCTAAGAGCACTGTAAAGAGAAATTGCAGATAACCATCTGAACTGATTTTAGAAGCCAGTAGCCTTGACTCCCTGGATACCAAGAGAAAAGGGAAGGACTAAATCGATGGAGTGAACAATCAGAAATGCAAGGTTGAATAAATGTCTGCTATTTGAAGTGGTGACTGTAGAAGAGACTAGAAGAGCTGTACATTTTCCTGCTTGATTACAACCATATTAGGAAAGTAAAATTACTTCAGACAGTTTTATAAAAGTAAGACATATACTCAATAGAAGTAAGATGTGAAAGTAATATAGGAATAATAAAGACATGCAGCTGGGAAGATCATAAACTTGCCTTTCCATGGCAAGTAATTACTGATTAAGAATACTGAGGAGAAACTGTTGAGAATTAGAGTTGTATTCTCCCTCCGTAGTGAGCCTGAGTTCAAGGCTCCAGCCTTAAAGGCAGCAATGGGGGAATCCGACAGGGTTCTGCCATAGATTCCTCAAAATATTATCAAACAGTGAAGCATATGGGTTATTAGAACAGCCATTTTTGGATCACATTTTTATAGCTTGGAGTGATATATATTTTTGAGCATTCAAAATTCACAGGCTGCATTTAAAATAACTGATCTTACTCACTATTTCCTGGGAGGTGAGGAATGAAAAAGGATGGTCTTAAGCAAAAGAATTTTAAGTATGCAAAAATGAAATCTGAGGGTGGAAGTCCAGCTACCTGATTTATGTAATGATGTAAAACAGCAATTATTTGGAAGAGTTACGATTCCATCAGTTTGAATTTCTTAGAAAATTACCTTGATAGTGCAAAACTCACTGTACCGCAGAGCTTGTGGTCTAAAATGAGAGGATAAAACAGAAGACAGTCAAAAAAAAAAAAGGAGGCTAAGAAAGTCAAACGTATTCCTTGTGCTTATAGTCCCAGAAGATATTGGGGCAGAAAAGGGGATAGACTCTTATTACATCCACTTCACGTTTTATGAGGTGGGGTTTCTGCTTAGTTGTTTTTCATATTACATTTATTAGCAAAAGCAAGGATTAGAAAATGCTTTGTGGATCCTCTGGGACTGGGAACTACTGTGAGCAAGCACTTCTTGTTTTCTCTCTATTGTGTATAAAAAGAGGCAGAGAAAGAAAAAAGAATGTGTGCACATGTTCACTGTCACATCTGCTCTACAAAAACTTGAGCCAGAATCAAAATAAGCCTTTAAAGAGAATATAGACAGCAGTGTGTTTAGTTTTGATTTATTAAAATAGTTTTCAGACTGCAGTCTTATTTGTCCTGTGAGAACTGCACTCTCTGGTAATGGGAGCATTGAATTTTCATGTGAAACATTTTAGAGAGCATATTTTTTTCCACCTACAAGAGTGTGACAAGAATTTGCTCTTGTATGATGATGTGGAAGTTATTATAGCTGCTATGCTAAACATGTATTTATGATCACTGCTGGCACAGCTGCTGTGTATTTTGTTTATGTTGTTACAAGCCTAGTTGTGACACATTATAAAAAATACATTCTTCTGTAGTAGTCTTGCACTGAGGCAGAATAAATTATACCGCCTACATCTGCTCCAGCTTTTTTGATATTGCCCTTTCACTGTTCCTTACACTGAGAAGGGAGCGCCTGTGTGATTCTCAGTCCATGCCAGATAATGTTAAAGGCCTCATGAAAGGACAGAAAGAGATGCCTTAATACAGCTGTTAGGGAGGCAAACCCCAAACCACAGTATGAAGCAGCTACCATCCTTCAATCAGAATAACCTGCTTTCATTAAATGCTAGTTTGGGACTGGTCTAGACATGCTTTAAGCATGTGAGGAACAGCACAATGAATAATTTCAAAATGGGGAAAGCAAAACAGAGTAAAAATAGAAATGAAGCTTCCAAAATTAAAAAGAGTTAGCCAGATCCAGCACTAGGCAAGAAAGACCTAAGCCTTTCATTTTCCCTGGTTTTTCATATTAACAAGGACAAAAACATGACTGCTATCTTTGTCTGCCTTTATCACAGACATCACTCTGTGATACTTCAAAAGAAAACCAACAGTACAACAGAAAACACTGTCAAATATTTGCAACACAATTTTAAAAGCTCAAGATTGGATTTTTAAAAAATTAGATTTCTTTCTTTTTAATTTCCAAACCAACATTTTTCATTCTTACTTAATTAGCAGCATTCTAAGCATATTTCTGATAGAGTATCTGCATTTTAGATGAATGTTTTTCATAGTTTTCCTTCTATTTTACTTGCCAGTCAATATTCTCACTGACATCAGTGATGCAAGACCAAACCCTATTGCTTAATGTCTAAAGGATATGGATTTATTCAGTGCCTGTAGAGAAAAATATTTTTTTTCTATTTTTTTTTTTTTTGTGACCGGGATATATGCAGATGAATGTTTGTACATCTGGTGTCTCAGCGTTTATTTTCTTTTATATAATAAGAAAAAGGTATATGAAAGCAGTTCCAAACAATGTATTTGGATATTTTATTGATTTCCCCAATAACTGATTTTCTAGGAACTAATACAAAGCAATTATTGCAGAACTCTGAGAAAGAAATGATGGGAACTTTAGTGGATATCATAGTAAAGCCAACGTTTGTTACCTGTTATCACAGGTGTATCCAAGCTTTTTCTTTAACCTAGAAAATAAATTGCACCCATATGTTATGTACCACTGGGCTGTAATTTTTGGATGATGCTGAAATTTCAATCGTATATGTGCTCTGACTCTTCAGAAAACAGCTTGTAAGGAGGCATTTTGTTTAATTATGCTTTGTTGTTTTGACTTTCCTGTAGTGTTTATCATCCTGAGGAACACAGCTGAAGATATAGGTCAGTGACTCCTCTATACATTAAAGTCTGACACACTAATCCACAGGGAATTAACTACCTAAATGGAAATTCTATTAACTACTTCTTTTGTGCTGCTATTCTGAATGACTTTTTATATAAGACTACAAGAGTGAAAGACCAAGGTCAGCAAAATTTTGTTTAGTAAAGTACTTTTGGGTAATGCTTTGTAGTATAATTTAAGGTTGCTTTTCATGCCATGTGGCACATCAGAATTCAGCAGAGAAACTAAGGGGAAGAAAGGAGAACAAGCAAACCACAGAGCAGTTAGTTGAACATTCTTAAATTTCTTTTGACACTTCACGGTGTCAGAAAGCCCTGTACTAAACATGTTTGTGCTGGTCTGCTGTGAAAATTCACTGTTCAATAGCTTGCAGAGTTTTTCATCTCTTACCTATGGCGTGCAAACCTACACCTCTGACCATTGGGCTCCCTTGCAGAGTGTGGATGGTTACTGAGTGTCTCAAAGACATTTAGAGGATATTTGTAAACTCCAAGGTGCACCTCTACTTTTAATCTCCTCATGACAGGAAATTGTCAGTTCATCATAGCATTCGTGAGAAGCAAAATGAACAAATTCCTTAGAGTAACAATATCTGGGAGGTCAAAACACCAAATAACACTTTCTAAGTTTTGACAAATATAGTTTCATTGTAATTTAAAGTAGCAACATTTAGCACTACAGTAATTCTTTCTTTTGTCTTGGGTTGTAAATTGTGTGTCTCATAGATGGGTCCAAGGACTGGGAAGTCAAATACAGAGAGGTATAAATGGAGCACAAGGTCATTTAATTTACTATCCTTGATTTTGCCCGGCTGTTTGTTTGGCTGGTCTTATTCTAACACTGTTGGTGTTCTCCACTGATTAGTTCCTTTGAAAAGTATTCACAGCTTGAGGCCAATTCCAAGACTATGTATATTTTAAAAAGAATACAATAGATTAAATGGAAGTGCTATCACAGCGTTCTATTAGATATCTTCTAGGAGGACCACATAGATTACTGTAAATTAATTGTTTGGTTATGCAGTCCTTACGTCCCGCATTTGTATTTTACGGGACAAATCTGCGATTCTGTGTATTCATATTCTAATTACATTTACAACACAGTCATATAATAAAGTGTAGTGATATAGTCAGAAAGGTTATTTTAGTTTAAGTAGGTTTAGAAACCTCTGGATAGCTCCGAGTATTAGCTGAATCTACCACTCTCTGTATTTTTTAGGTTAAAACTGAAATTTAGAAAAGTCCCTTTAAGGCACAAACGAGTTTGGATCCTGGCACTACTTGGTTTTGCTAATTCTTGTCTTAAAGGCAAATAAAATGGGTTTTATATACAATCTAGGAATATAAATCTGGCAAGACATACCCATAAAGACTGAGTCATGGACAAAGTGCTTTGAGCAAATGCTGAAGCTGTTTGAAAGTGCTGGGGTAACTTCAAACCTGGGGTAACTTCAAATATCCCTCTGCAATCTCCATTTGCCTATAGATGCCCTATCATGTCTCTCAGATATGCATGGAACTGTGAAATTTGCTGTTCCAGCATTTCATTGGTTAGACTTAGCCTCAGTTTACTGCTGATGATTCTGAGATTCACTTTACTAGAGCATTCAAAATGAAATTTGCTTGTTAAAGCTGCACTACATTGTCATCCATCTCCAAATGTAGTAGAAATTCTGATTAGTTCCCCATGGCTCACTCAACCATGTAAAATCTGGGTGGAAAGGCATTTTTCCTTTTGCAAATGGATCATGGAAAAGAAGACAACTGGATTCCAAGTTGCTCTCCTGAGGCCTCAGCAGGGTAGTACTCAGGGCTGTTGGCAGCCTGACCTTTCCACCAGCTTCTGCAAGGTGAGCAAAACAACGCTTCTGTCTCTGTGCAGCTTTGCTTCATCTGTATCTTAGTGCTCATTCCAAATAAAGGAAAGCCACATATATTTTATTACAGATTTTTGGCATGCGAAGTGCAAGGAGGAGGGATAATTAGACTTCAGGGTGAGATCTCCCTCTAGCATCATACATAAAAATTATTTAACACTGAACACAATAGCATATCTGTGGGCCCTCTCTCTGAAAGCTCATACTAGTTTTTTCCCCCGGAGTTTTTTCCCTTCTCTCTCTGGGCTGAACCTTTCTGCTAGAGTATTGAAACTTGGCACAATATAAAAGCTTCAGACAATGAAGCTGACTTTTCATCCCTAGGCTTTTCATAATTTAAAAATGTGAAGAAAATTTTTGGTCTTTTGACTGTGTGTATAAATCCTACTTGTTGGACTGTGACTGACTCCGTTGGACTGCAGCATGGTGTGTGTGGGGGTTTGCTATTAATCAGGCACAAGGGCCTGGACAAAGTGCAATGAAATCTACTGAGAGTGGGTATCAGCATTCTCTCCTGGCCGTACTCTACACAGATCTTACAGTGACCAATATACTTTTATTATACAAAACCACTAGAGAAAGCTTTCAGCCATTTATGAACAAACCAACAGTGGCAGTCACATGTGAGTGTATTCCATCCTTTTTTACACATGTAACATTCCAGCAGAGGAATTCTTTGTGCCATATCATCCTCATAACAGGAAGGCTCTAATTATGAGAAGCACCAGAGCATGGAATGGGTGAGTACTGGCTCCCAGAGAAAGGCTGGATTACTGAAGACATCTTCTGCAGCCATTTCAGTTTTCCCCAAAGTTGTATTTTTTTCTGGATGATTCCAGTGATGGCATATTTAATTATTATTTCACCTGTTGCATTTTGTAAGGGTGTTTTCTTTCTTTTCCCTGGAGAACTGTTGAACATCACTTAATACTGAATATGAATATAAGTGCATGGTAAATTTTTTGTATGTGTCATATAGAGCTGTTCAGAAGGCAAAAAATGCTTTCTTCTCAGCATTAGGGGTAGACTATGCATTCTTATCTGAAAGAAATTTCATTGGAGTTGGGTGAATTTTAGTTGCATAAACAGCATATAGTATGACTGTAGGAAATTTTCCCTTAAAATAAGTGAGTTGCATGTTCCAAGTCTCAGGCTCAAATATGCTTATTTAGAAACTAAATCTATTACATATGTATATTCTGGCATATCAGGATAAGAATTTTACCCTTTGTTACCTTTCATCCAGGGAAAAAGAGGCTTGAAAATTGCTTGAAAAAATATGACATAAGATGCAGAGGAAATAGGATTAGTGAAGATGGTGGTGTATAACCCGGGAGGCATATCACTGAGTCATGCTGTGCCAAAATTAGATTTTAAAATTGCTTCTGTCATCTTATGAAAATCCACAACATTTTGTTCTGAATATCCTAAAGGTCTTATAACTTCTGTTCGAAAAAATTTGGCTGCCCTCATCCTTGTTCCTCCAGAGATTCCTACTGACTAAGAGGCTGATATAATTCTGATGTAATTTTTCCTTTGAATAAATAATGTCTGTTTTCCTCACCTAACGGAAGAGGGGCTTCTAAGTCTGGGAGCAGCTACCAGGGCCAACTGAAAAGTGTTACAGAATGCATTGCAACTGTATGAAAATGTTGCTATTTGTTCAATTGGACTGATTTTTCTATTTGGTGCTGCCAATTAATTTGCCCAATTTAACCTTTTAAAATGTCATTCTTTGCCCCCTCTTAAGGATAACTAAGTAATGCATTTTTCTCTCTCTTGACTTCTTAAAAGCTATTGCCCTTTCCATGACTGTAGGAACTTCTCAGTATGATTGTGAACAGGAAATAATGTATTGCAAAAGCAGCTTCCCTCTTGGGAAGTGAATGATAATTTTGTCCCACTTAAAGTCATTGTAATGTAATTCATTTAGTGCTTTTAATCACCTCAAAATATGAAATGCAAAGCACTGAAAATAGAATTATTCAAATTTCCATTTAAATATGGCTAATGTCTGACCATGGCATGGCAGTCCTGTTGGCATCTTGTTTTAAATGAGTATTACGAATTACTTTCCAGTTTAGAAAAAAAAAAATATCTCTCATGTTCATGTATTTTTAGACTCTGCTTTTTTCACAGTTATGAATCCTGCATTTTGTTATGAGCATATCATTCTTTCTTCTTTTTGGAGACATTTCACTCTTAACTGTAATGACCATTAGTATTTCACTCAGGGAACTATGAAAAATGGTGATACTAAATGCTTTACAAATAGGCTTTTATTAATTCGATTTGCCATAATGCAGAATGACGTGATAAGTAATGATTTCTAACTGGCTTCTAAGAAGGTGTCATGTATCAATTTTGTTGCATGAATTAGTTGTTGTAATAATGAGAGCATATCAATTATTCCTTGGAAGGTCAAAATAGACCAATTATTTAATTAATCTGTCTTGTTTTTTTACTTATTTTTTTTTTCTGGTAATGTCAAAAATATTAGTGTTTCTATATGCAGTCAGTAATTAATTATTTTGCAAACAGTATTCTATCAGGTATTTTGCTGGCATTTTTTCTTATGAAAATGGGTTAATTTTACTCAGTTCCTAAGTATAGTCTTTAAAATGTTTAATAAATTGTTTACACTTGTTTTTTGTTTTCTTTAAAAGCACAAGTTTACAAGTAACAGAGTTCTTCTCTGGCACTGCATAAGTACATCTGAACTGAAGGCATTTGCTGACAAAAATTTGAGAGCCATGGCAGACTCCAGATGTCTCCATTTTTAAATGCAGTTTCTAACCACCAGGTGTAAGGTTACTTTTCTACCTCCATTGCCCACTCATTCTTGCCTGCACAGTGTCCTAACTTGAAGGAGGAATGCAGATAGTTTCAGGCTGTCTTCACACCCATTGTTTGCTACCGACATTGATCTGAAGTCCACTTCTCTCTGAACTCTTCTTTGTTCAGAGCACAAACTCCAACTGAATTTGGATCCACGAGGCTTGACTATGTTGAAGAGCAAATGTTCTTCACAATTTTTCATATCTTGCCTACACCAACCTTACACAATGATAGATCTAGATGTTTCTGAAAGGGTGTGTCGCTGAGTTATTTCTATACACATAGGTCAACCATATCTACATAAATTATTCCAAGACAAATCCTGTCCTGAATTCCCTCCCCATAGTAGAAAAAAACCCACCAAACCCGCTCAGTTTTCTGAAAAGGGCATGATTTGATTAAAACGTATTTATTTAAATTTCTGTAAAATGCTGAAAATACTTGTACAGTTTGATTTAGCAAATATGCAACCTCTAATGGTGTATTTATGCTGAGGACAACTGTCTTTCTTCTGACAGTAGGCAATGATAGTTTAGACAATCCTACCTGCTAAGTGATAATTCTGTTAAGTTTTTATGTCACTTGTTATCTATGGAGACAGATAATTGTTACTATGCAACAGATAATAGTTGTTCAAAGGTAACATTGTACTCATTCAGTGGAAATCACCACTAGGAAAAAAACATTGCTTCCAGCTAACATACTCTTAATGCAGAATGGAAAAATAAATAAAGTATCTTAGATCCAGTCTCTAATATACTGCAAATCTTGTTTCACTACCAGGGTAAAACATGACTATGTGCACCAAAAAGTGACATTATCTTGTGAACTAGGAGTGTCTACAAATATATGTACATTCCTATATTTGTGAAGAGCCAAGTTCACCTTCAAACTCAAACATGTCTGCCAGGCCCAGTAATCATGTGCAAACTCAACCACAAGTAGCTTGATGCCAGCTCCCTAATAAGTCATGGGCCAACCAAGCATGCTCAGCCCACCAGCACAGCTCTCGGCTTTTGCTCGGTGTGGGCAGTGGGCTGGCTGATGTGGCCATCCTTCATACTGAGCCACTAGTAGATATTTAAAGCACTTAATCGATGCTTTGGACCATAGCTACAACCAGGCCTACAAGATGAATGAAAAGTGTATGGACAACAGAGTTTGTTGTGCTTTAACTTGCTCTTAATCAGCCAAAAAGTCTTAAGTGCTTTCTAAAGGGTATGGGTGTTTCTGGGGAGCAAAGGATGAGTTTATGCTATCCAGTCTTTCAGGGACTGGGCCTAGAAGAAACATAAGTCCCCCAAATTGCTACCTGGCAAATGAACAGATCTGGGCTAAAACTTAGCAACTTTTTATTCCCGCAGTACTTAAAAAATAAGTATGAAAAGAAGTTAATTATAGTGATCAATTGAGACTGCTTATTTCTTTAATCACTGTCTGTGATTTGGAATAAAAGAGATGGCAGTGAAGACCTACACTGTATCACATGTGTGATTGTGGCTATCGCCTAGGTAAAAGTACCTTTGGGCTGCCTTTTACCATGTGAGAGTCATGTTACCTCACGCAGGTGGAAATGACAGGTGAAACACAAAGCCTTAGAGAGAATATCAGAAATAAAGTTACTGTAATTGCAGTTTTTCTATGATTCTTCAAAACAATAAATATCAGAATGTAATGACAGATTTCAGTAAGTGGTGTCCTCAGCCAGTTAAAACTTGATGGTTACTGGTGTCATGGTTTTCTCTCTGAACTCCACTGTAAGAAGATTTAAAGAATATCAGCTTTCATCTGACAGTGGTTTGTACCTACTCTATTGCCACTGTTTCAATGTCATCCCCAATATGAAATTATTAAAAAAATGTAAAGTTTCTTTACATTACTAGTTTCTTCAATATTAGTACCATGTGTTTAGCAATAGTTGTCAGCTTTACATGGTTTCTCATTGAGGCACCACTAGAAGGTGAGTGTCACTAGCTCTTTTTTGAAGATATAAAATTGACGGTACATGGGACTAATGCATCTTATAAGGACTCAATAGTAGAGCCCAGAATAGCAGCTGGGGTTCTCAGCTTCTTACTCAGTATCTGAACTGGTTTATCCTCCTATAATTTAGCATAGCTTGAAAGTGGTACTGATGTAATGGTTACATATCCTTTTGAAGGAAGGCACAATGTACAGGCAAATGTATCGTCAAAGGAGTGAAAAAAACTCTTTATGATTGCATCATGGTGTGGGATGTTAACCCTGACTAGGAACCAGATCCCCCTCAAGTTTCTCTATCACTCTTCCTCCTCAGCAGGACAGGGGTAGAAAATACAATGAAAAAAGCTCATGGGCCAAGATAAGGACAGGGAGATGACTCACTAATTACTGTTATGGGCAAAACAGATTTGCCTAGGAGAATTAATTTAATTTATGACAATTAATAACAGAGTAGGGCAGCAGGAAATTAAACTAAAACCACTTTACCATCCTCCCCTTCTTCCTGGGCTCAGCTTCAGACCCAGCTCTTCTTCCTTCTCCTCTTGATCAGAAAAGGGAGAGGAAGAGTGAGGATTACAATCAACCCCAAACAATTTTTCTCTGCTGCTCCTTCTTTCTCACACTCTTCCTCTGCTCCAGAATGAAGTCTCTCACACAGAAGACAATGTGTCACAAACTTCTTGCTCCAGCATGAATTCCTCCTCTCTTACAGCTGCTGCACAGCATTATTTTTCCCTTTCTGAAATGTTTTCACAGAGTTTCCACCCATATTGATTATAGATTCAGCTTTGGTCAGTGGCATTTCCATTTTGGAGTTGGTTCAAATTGGCTCTGCCCAACTTAGGATCAGATCCTGGTGTCTTCTAAACAGAATACATCCCTGCAGTCTCTTTGCTACCAAAACCTTGCCAGGTAACCCCAAAATACATGACAAAGAAATATGTGACCTTCAATGGTTTGTTTTGCTTTTATTTTATTTTGTTCTGCATAAAAAATTATCAACGCCTTAAAAAATGATAGGTTGTGTAAGCGTATAACACCCTTTAGCAAGATTTATTATGGGGAGTTTAGGGATTATTTCGCTTAGGAAGCCTTTCCTGCTTGGAAGAGGCATTTTTCCCAGAGACAGTTTTAGAGGTTTTCTCCTCTTGCATTCCACAGAAGCTCTCCCTAGTATGAAGAATAGACGAATTCTTGCAGACATGTTTGAAGGCCCCCATCAGCAGGGGAGCCGGGGATGGTACAAGCTCTGAGAAGAACAGGGAGTGTGTCTTTTCCTTAGGCCCAGTATTTTTTAACACCAGTAAGTTCAATGTTTTTTAAGATTAATGTTCTCACCTTTGGAAATAAATTTTCCTAAATCCTTTCACTGCCTGGCATTTTGGGGGCACCTGTGTGTAATCTTTCTTCACATGTAGTCAAAATGATCTTCACTTTAAAAATATGATTGAAATATAAATGGAACAAAAAGTGAGTAGATTGCAGCTCCACATGTGGTTCTTGACAGTCCTGTACAAAAAAATGCTATAAAACTTTTCTTTGTAGGTAAGGAAAATTTAATTTTCTCCTCCCTCTTAACAGTGGTTGAAGTATTAAAGCTCAAGATATGTTTGCTTCTAGGCATGAGCATACTGAAAAAAATCTACCCAAAGCTGAAAAAATTCTTTAGAAATTCATAGGCATCAAGGTCATGCAGAAATTTTTTTCATGGTTATAAGGACAAGAATTTTTTCCTCTAAGTTATCACTGTAGGCCTACTGCAGAGGAGACTACATCTGACAGCTCACCCTGGGTGAAAAATCAGGAATTCTTATGTGGACACAAGTTAGAATTTTCTTGTTGTTAATTCTTTACCTATTGAAAATAACAATTTCAGCTCTCAGGAAACATGAGTCAGCAAGCACAGGTCTGGAACACAGAACCTCTTTGCTACTCTTTCAGTAAGCAGCAGAGTAGTTCAATACCCACCTAGCGCTGAAGCAAAAAGGGGTTTCACTTCTCTGAAGAAGTTTGTGAGTATAATGATCATTAAGATCTGGTCACATATCAAAAATAACATATGTTATAGCCCAATCTTTTATTAGAGATGATTGGGGGGATGGAGAACCTCTCCTATGAGGAAAGTCTGAGAGGATTTGTAGTGCTCAGCCTGGAGAAGAAAAAGCCCAGGCAGACCTTGTAACAGCATTCCAGTACCTGAGGAGAGACTATGAGAGAGCTCCAGACTTTTGACAAGGACATGTACTGCTGAGACAAGGGAGAATGAACTGGAAGAGGGTAGATTTAGGATAGATGTTAGAAAGAAATTCTTTACTATGAGTTTATTTGGCAATGGAACAGGTTGCTGAAAAAAGTGGTGAATGTGCCACCCCTAGAAGTGTTCCCATTCAGCTTTGAGCAACCTGGGCCAGTGAAAGATGCCCCTGCCCATGACAAGGGAGTAGGAACTAGATGATCTTTGAGATCCCTTCCAACCCAAACCACTCTATGATTCTATGATGATTTGCCTTATCTGACTAGAGTAACCAAATGTGAAATTTTAGTCTTTTGGATAAAAGTTTATACAGATCACTGTGCTGACAACTCTTAAACTTATTGCTTGCTTTTATCATATTTTATGTTATTTTATTATATTTTTTTTTTTAATTTTTATTATAGAATGAATATGGGATTCTTTTCCATAGAGAGGTTTGAATTGGAAGAGACCTCAAAGGTCATCTTGTTCCAATCACTCTGCTCTGTTTCTAGCTCCTCTTGTTTATTCCCAATGCTACATGCTTTGGCAAAGAGGCATAAAATATTTTTATGATATTTTTGCTACATTTTTCTCTAATCTTCTAAATGATATTGTCCAGTTTTGTACAAAACAAAATCCTTTTGAGGGTATTCCCTCAAAAATCAGTCTTTTAAAACAAAAAGCTGAAGTAATTTGTATAACAGCTGTAATATTAAATACATCCAGACAAACCCAGTTGACACAAAATACCCTCAAGGAACATCTGTTCAGTAAGTGTCACATCTATTGTTCTGTATTAAATGGGGCCACTCACTAGAAGAAAGACATTGAGGTGCTGGAGCATGTCCAGAGGAGGGCAAGGAAGCTGGTGAAGGGCCCAAGTCATATGAGGAGCAGCTGACAGACCTGGGGTTGTTTGGCCTGGAGAAGAGGAGGCTCAGGGATGAGCATATTTCTCTCTGCAACTACCTGAAAGGAGGTTGTAGCAAGGTAGGTGTTGGTCTTTGCTCCACATCAACTAGTGGCAGGACAAGAGGACATATCCTTAAGCTGAATCACATGAAGTTCAGGTTGGACATCAGGAGCAACTTCGGAATGGAAAGAGTTTCTAAGCATTGGAATGGTTTGTTCAGGGTGGTGGTGAATTTGCTGCCCCTGGAGGTGTTCAAAAAACAGACGGATTTGGCACTTAGTGTTATGGTCTTGTTGAAAAGATAGTGATCAGTGAAATGTTTGATTCTGTGATCTTAGAGGTCTTTTCCAATCTATATGATTTTGTGATTCTGTAATGTCCAAAATATGAACACCTCTTTTTGTTCTCTTCAAACAAATAATTTATTTGAGTATTCTGGACTTCAGAACTGATCTGAAAATTCCAAGGTGTCTTATTTGACACTTTAGTGGTTTCCTGGTCCTGGGGATATGATGCTCATGTCTTGCTGAATGTTTCTTCTAGAAAATTTTGGAAAAAGGTTGTATTAAGGGGAAAAAAGACTGAAAGAAGTTATTGATCTGAAGGTTTTGTTCATAGCAACATATGAACTGTTTCTGTATATTTAAAGTTTTCAGAGAAAATCTGTCTTTATTCTTATTCTAAATAGGTCAATTATCCTTTAAAGATTTCCAGTTTAGCTTTTGACTTACTATTATATTTTAATTAATTAATTCAGTATTTTTCAAGGGCTGTGGGACAAAGCAGAACATTCTGGCAAATATTGCAGGGTTCTATGTTTGGATGTTAAACGTGCAATTTAGTTAGAATATTTTCCATTTGTGTTTTTAGTATTTATTTAATTTTTATGCATATGGCTTCTGATTCAAATCTTTCCATTTATCTTTCCAGTTCTTCCACAAGATTATTGCAATGATCCTCTGTGGTTCTTCCAGCACATGATGACTATTCTCTTGGTAACACATTGCTTAATCCTTGACTAGTCTTGTTGCACTAAATCCAGGAGAATTCAGAGTGGTGAATCTGAATGCTGATATAATTCCCAGACAGTTTCATTCGCATTAGGAGTATGCACTGTACGTTGGCTCTTTCTGTCTTGATTTGCGCAGTTTGCACATGATACTCATATGGTTTCACAAATAAGTTTTAAGAGATTGGTAAATAATAAGGGACACTTTGTGACTGATTGTTGGCAATACCACATTGTTGAAACTGGGCTTACTGTGGGAAGTATGTTCTAGTAGTTGAAACTTATAGGTAGAGATCTGTGTTTTTTTCTGACACACATTTATGATATATCCTTAGTGAAAAGAGATTTTGTGAAGTTCAATCAAAAACCATTTCCTATGTATCCTAAAAATGCTATAGTAATGAAGTATTCAAAGAGGAAAATTGTTTTAGTAAAATAGCTTCTAACATCCTTCCTGCAAATTCTTTAATGGCTCTTCACAATAGAAAGATTTCTAATCTGCAAATTGTAACTAATAATATAAATATATATATAGATATATATTTTTTACAGCGCCTTGGCTGACCTATGTGAAGTCCCAGTAGATTTTAAGTCTTACTTTTTCTGTGATGAGTTATTGACTTTTCAATCCCAGTTGTATCTAGTAAATGTTTGATACTAAGTCAGCATTATATTTTATTTAAATACCCCCTATATTTTATTGTAAAGAAACTTACATTGGAATTAATTTTGTAAAGCCTAAAAATATCTATAATTATTTTTTGTCTGAAATTTGTGACAATAAGTTATCATATCAAACAGTATTAAAACCTATCCTGAGCTTTGCTGCCTTGTTTTGTTAACCAACCTTTCTCAATGGCTGTCTTCACTACACAGAAATTGACATCAGAGTTAGAATGATTCCTGCACCTAAACAACTAACTAGCAACGAGGATCTTCCTTCTAAACTGAATATATCAGGCCACCAAGATAGTTCCAAGTGTTGTTCAGAAAGTCATTGATTTAGGCACAAAACCAATAACTTTGTGCAAGAGTAATTTCTGTTAGCTGTCTTCTCTATAGCGACTTAATAGACAAAAATTATTTGATTTAATGACTCTCTGAAGGCCAGATGTATTCTCCTGACCCTTTGTGGAAAACAATGTAGGCACTATTGAATAGAGATTCTTCACTTGGGAGGGCATGCTCATAATGCCACCATTCCTTTGAGGTTCAATGACTGGCTAGAAGTTCTGAAAGGGAATGCATCTGGAAAGATGCAGCCTAAGACACTGTGCTCACTCTTTTGGCCAAGATTGCAAAAATTTTTCCTTTCAGGACACCAAACTGTTGTACTTTTGTCACTGGAGCAATTTCACAACTCTGAAATAAAGATTAAGAGCTAAAATCTTAATACTATACAGACCTACAGAAATGCTACAAACATAAATATATACCTCTATTTCTAGTAGATTTAATTGGACAGAAATCTCTCTGCATGCTACTTACAATTCCTTCAGGGGACATACTTATACTATTAATGGAAAGAAGTACTCACTAGTGTCCATCGTATGATGCATCTGTAAGTAATCTGTCAGTAGTTTATATAAACACTTGATGAAATTATGATTGTCCTTAATAATCGCTGATTTGAGATCTGTAATGTTCTCTTATCTGTTGAATTATAATTAAGACTCATTTAAAATAATTGCTTATATCATCACTTATCTAGTTGATATCTTGCTTATATCTTACTGACATGAATTTTAGATGCTTCAATATTATAATTTCAAAGACTGCTTCCAGATCTACACTTATGTCCCTGTAAATCAAAAATACATACATATTTATCAGACATGAGAATTCTAAATTTACCTGAAAATCACAAAAAAGCTTGCATTGAAAAGAACTTGAGGAGCTCATCATATCTAACTTCAGTGTGAGGAAATATCAGGGCAAACATGCAGTATCCCCTGCACTGAGTAAGGAAAGTTGCTTTCTTCTCTAGAACTGTAAATCTAAACTTTCTATACTTCAGCAGCTGATCAGGAAATCAAATAATTTCGATATGCATTTGACCATTTGAATAAATATATTTGTGACTCTTACATGACTTCAGTTTTTATGAATGGTCATGCAGCCAATTTGCTGGCAATCAACATTTATTGAAAACATATGCCCGTTTCCACTCCTAATTTTCTGCATATGAATATTTGAACAAAATGCAGGATACAAAGCCCATTGTAATCACACAGGAAGACACCCACTGACTTCAGCTGACTTTCTTTTATTTGCATCTGGAAGTAATAAAGCAATTCTTCTGTCAGAGAAAAGAAATTTTCTTCGGTATTTTATTATTCCTCTCCTCTCCTCTCCTCTCCTCTCCTCTCCTCTCCTCTCCTCTCCTCTCCTCTCCTCTCCTCTCCTCTCCTCTCCTCTCCTCTCCTCTCCTCTCCTCTCCTCTCCTCTCCTCTCCTCTCCTCTCCTCTCCTCTCCTCTCCTCTCCTCTCCTCTCCTCTCCTCTCCTCTCCTCTCCTCTCCTCTCCTCTCCTCTCCTCTCCTCTCCTCTCCTCTCCTCTCCTCTCCTCTCCTCTCCTCTCCTCTCCTCTCCTCTCCTCTCCTCTCCTCTCCTCTCCTCTCCTCTCCTCTCCTCTCCTCTCCTCTCCTCTCCTCTCCTCTCCTCTCCTCTCCTCTCCTCTCCTCTCCTCTCCTCTCCTCTCCTCTCCTCTCCTCTCCTCTCCTCTCCTCTCCTCTCCTCTCCTCTCCTCTCCTCTCCTCTCCTCTCCTCTCCTCTCCTCTCCTCTCCTCTCCTCTCCTCTCCTCTCCTCTCCTCTCCTCTCCTCTCCTCTCCTCTCCTCTCCTCTCCTCTCCTCTCCTCTCCTCTCCTCTCCTCTCCTCTCCTCTCCTCTCCTCTCCTCTCCTCTCCTCTCCTCTCCTCTCCTCTCCTCTCCTCTCCTCTCCTCTCCTCTCCTCTCCTCTCCTCTCCTCTCCTCTCCTCTCCTCTCCTCTCCTCTCCTCTCCTCTCCTCTCCTCTCCTCTCCTCTCCTCTCCTCTCCTCTCCTCTCCTCTCCTCTCCTCTCCTCTCCTCTCCTCTCCTCTCCTCTCCTCTCCTCTCCTCTCCTCTCCTCTCCTCTCCTCTCCTCTCCTCTCCTCTCCTCTCCTCTCCTCTCCTCTCCTCTCCTCTCCTCTCCTCTCCTCTCCTCTCCTCTCCTCTCCTCTCCTCTCCTCTCCTCTCCTCTCCTCTCCTCTCCTCTCCTCTCCTCTCCTCTCCTCTCCTCTCCTCTCCTCTCCTCTCCTCTCCTCTCCTCTCCTCTCCTCTCCTCTCCTCTCCTCTCCTCTCCTCTCCTCTCCTCTCCTCTCCTCTCCTCTCCTCTCCTCTCCTCTCCTCTCCTCTCCTCTCCTCTCCTCTCCTCTCCTCTCCTCTCCTCTCCTCTCCTCTCCTCTCCTCTCCTCTCCTCTCCTCTCCTCTCCTCTCCTCTCCTCTCCTCTCCTCTCCTCTCCTCTCCTCTCCTCTCCTCTCCTCTCCTCTCCTCTCCTCTCCTCTCCTCTCCTCTCCTCTCCTCTCCTCTCCTCTCCTCTCCTCTCCTCTCCTCTCCTCTCCTCTCCTCTCCTCTCCTCTCCTCTCCTCTCCTCTCCTCTCCTCTCCTCTCCTCTCCTCTCCTCTCCTCTCCTCTCCTCTCCTCTCCTCTCCTCTCCTCTCCTCTCCTCTCCTCTCCTCTCCTCTCCTCTCCTCTCCTCTCCTCTCCTCTCCTCTCCTCTCCTCTCCTCTCCTCTCCTCTCCTCTCCTCTCCTCTCCTCTCCTCTCCTCTTCTTTCTTTCTTTCTTCCTTTCCTTTCCTTCTTTTTCCTTTTTCCTTTTTCTTCTGGCTAATCATAACTCTTAAAAACATATCATAACTCATATAAACATATGACATTTTCTAAAAGTAATTTGATGTTTTATTGAATTCAAAGGTGTATTGTCTTGCATAGAAGCAAGGAAAAATTATCGTAATACTTCACTGGCACACTAGTCCCACATACACAGTTACAATTCCTTATATAATTATTTATGTATGCAGAAGCTTGATCTCTGTTTTCTAGAACCGCAGTGGTCTTCATTTCCAAAAAATATTGTAAATATTTGCAGGCTTTTTTGTTTACATTACTGTTTTTAATTGCAGATAATTCCCAAGCGTCAACCTGCTTTCATTTCCTTTTATTTTGGAAATCCTTTTTCAAATATGCTTAGACAATGTTATTGTGCTAATTCTCATTAAAATTAAGAGTCTGTGCTCTTGAGGAACAGGTCTCTTAAATAAAACATTGAGTCTAATACCCCACTCTCAATAGAATCTGCTGTCCTCTGAATTGGTAGCTCCAGTCAGTTTTCTGGACTACGACTACAGCTCTCCTTCCACTACTGCTGCTTTCAGTTGTACAGAAGACATCTCTGCAGTAGCCTCTCACGTGGACCAGGCCAAGCCAAGTACCTGTTGTGTGCAAAAGGGAGAAAATAATGTCTTAAACATTGAGGGAAAAAATTGTTCAGTTTGTTTGAACTGTTGTTTAATACTTGTCAAAATTTCTACTCCTAGGTTAGTTTTTCTGCTGGGCTTGGGACAGACCAGTAGTGTATAAAACAAACAAACAAACAAACAAACAAACAAACAAACTAACTAACAAACTAACTAACAAATAATTAATTGTCATGAAAAGAAGAAGCTGTCACCAATGTTGACTCTTTTCCCAAAAATGCTTCCTTTTTATTTAGTATTATGTCTGATCCTGATTCTCTTGCCAGGTGTAAAATTGCTATACCCCTCACTTTTCATGTAGGCTTAAATAATTTTCCTTCAATGACTCATTATAACATGTAGAAAATTTATGAAAAAGTAGACAGATAAAAAACGTGTGTCCTCACAACTCACTGGAATTTTTTTTTTCTTCTTACTCTCCTTCCCTAAATGAGTAGAAAAAAAGAACCTGAAAAGGCAGGAATTTTTTTGATTTTCTAGTTAGTATGTGACTGAATATATTGTTCATCAAAAGACTATTTTTTTTCATGGTAAATTAAAGGAGAAACTTTTTCACAGAGAGCAGTGCTTTCCCATTGGAATGGGCCTTCCAGAGAGGTGGTGGATCCTGGATGTGTTTAAGGATAGGTTGGATGATGAACTTGGTGACATGGTTTAGTTGATTTAGATGGTTTAGATGGTTTAGATGATGGATTGGTGTTGGATAGATTGTTAGGTTAGGTAAAAGGTTGGACTTGATCTCTACAATCTTTTCCAACCTTGTTAATTCTGTGTGTAATTCTGTGTGCGTAAATAATTACAGGAGATGTTTTGCTCTCACCATTGCTGGCTTCCATGCACAGATTTCCATTCAGCTCTACTAGTGTTAAAAGGATTTCTGGAGCAATTCCGTCCAGAAATTGAAAACTGTCAAATATTTCTCTCCAAATGGGTAAAAATTCATAATTGGGAACAGCTAAGACAGGATGGGCTTGTTGTCATTGTGTTTTGAGTACAACAACATTTGTGGGCATCTAACATCAAGACAGTTAATTTAAAAAGTTCAAAACTTTCTTAAGGCAAACATTTCATATTTGGAGTGAAAAATTGCACTTTTCACACTAAACAGCATTCTTATTCCTTCCTAAGCAGATGAGGAGGGAAAAACTCCTTCTGTCTTTTCAACAAACACATCTATGAAGAAAAGTGCTTTTATCTGGACTGTGGATGGAGAAAAAATGGGTTTAAAAGCTTCCTGTACTAGCTCGAGCTGGAAAGCAAACCTCTTCATAGATTACTCAGTGTTTAAATAAACTCATGCATTTTTTATCGTATTCATCTTTCAGGTTACATTGTAAGAACTGAATCCTGAAAATATATTTCCCCTTGCTAAATCCCTGAGAATAGAATTTTCACAATACTTTTTTTCTGTTAGATTTTTTTTTAATGTGACACCATCCTAAAGACAATTTAACCTGATGAAGTTGGAGTTTTCTACTCACTCTATGCACTAGTTTATTTAATTATTTTTATTAATTGGAACTCAAGGTTTTCAGAATTTTTGCCTAAACATCACTAAAATCATATAAATCACCCCTACTGGTACTTTCTCAGAAAAGACACTCCTCTACAATCTGGATCTGTGCACTCTCTTATCTGTTAAAATTTGTAAGTCATTATGCACTTAATCATTAAGAAAACAAAATTATGGAAAGAATTCCTTTTTAGCCAGGCTTGAATGCTGGGCTGAAGCTTTAGAGTTTCTGATCTAATTACTTGAATTTTTTGGGGAGGAATTTTTTGTGGGACCTTTCTAGTTTACATACCAAACCTTAACCTTCTGAAGCCCAAGCAGCTTTCTTTCTGTGGTTTTTTTTTTGTTTGTTTGGTTGTTTTTCTTTGAGAACCCCTGGGAAGAAGTGGGACATATCTCTTCTATCACAGGATGAGCCAGACACTGAGTCATGACTATAGATATGACCTCTTTCTAATTTGTTTTTGTGTTTTTTTGTTGTTTCTGCCCTCCTTGTGTGAGCAATACTGGCTTATGCCAGGTAGAGTCAAAACCAAGATTTGAAACATGGTCTGGCAAACTCAGCTTTTGTACTCCCTATGTGATATGAAGACTTGCATTAAGTATAGGCCATACTCAGTAAAGGAGTAATTTTCTTCTGATTCATACTCTACTTCTGTTTTAGTGTCATGCAGGCAATCTTCTCATATGATGCACAATATAATTTTCCTCTAATATTAGAAAATGAAATTTTATTTCCATTCATGATGAATGCCTGGGAAAACAGAAACAATAAAACTCATTTTTCGTCATGGTAATTTTGGGAAAGTAAGTTCCCTACTGTTTTAGCAATAATATTTCAGACAGGGTAACCTTGAAACTTTCCCATAAAGTTCAACAAGCTAATCCTGTCAATCAGAAAATGCATAAGAGAAAAAGGCTCCAGAGTAGAGAATACAGAAGAGAAAAATCTCTGTGGGACTTCTATTTTGCTCTAAGAGACCAAAAGTTACTATTATGCATTTGCATTAAGAGAACTTATCTGAGGTCTAGGAAGCTTCAGGTGTGCTGTCATTATGGTGTGATGGGTTTCCTTGGCTGGATGCTTGTAGGTCACGATAAGGCAGTTTAATGTAGTAAAAGTGAAAAGCTGCATGTGTGCCAAGAAAGAAAAAAACTCAGAGATTTTATTCTTCCTATCAGCAAGCGATGTTCCGCTTTTGATCAGTTTGGCTCAATGTTCCTTGCTGTGCTCTTCCCAGGATTTTCCCCACCCTCAGTCTACTGGTGAAGGAGTGGAATACTGGGGGGACAGTACTGGTGCTGTGCCAGTGCTTCTCAGCAGTAGCCAAAACCCTGGGACGTTATCAATAACTTTCTAGCTAGAAAACATACCACTGTGAGGCTGCTATGGGGAAGAAAGGAATCTTCAGTTGTGCTATACAGAGTAGTTTTAAACCCACTTTGTCTCAATCAGACCCAATATACATGGGTGCAAAGCAGATGATACAGCAAGCTGGACTCTCAAGAGCCTGGAGTTGGGATCAGGTCCAGGCCCTGCTCTTCATGTTGAAGGCGGGTCACGGTGACATGCATGCTGCCAAAGCCATTCGTAGATGCTGAATCTTCTCACCCTGCTTCTTAATTCGGCAATGAGGTGGAAAGCCATTGCAGCAGGGTCAAGAAACTTCTTTGTATGCAAGCAACGTCCTTTCTGATGGCAATGTTACCTCAGTTCTTGTGGAGCAGAGCAGAGTTCTAGAAAAAATTATAAAAAACAGGCATGTGGAGTCTATATGGTAGACATAGTCAATAGGAGACCATAGCAATGCTTTATATGTTCAGTTGCATTATTTCTGTCAAACGTGATCTTGCTTTTGCAGAAACAGTTACTAATACATATTTTTGACAACGGAGTTAGCCAGTAGCTGTGTCCATATGGATGAGATCAAATACTTTCAGGAAAGGTAGTAGGCCATTCAGTGGTCAGTTGCACTTCAAAAGTTATGGCAATAGGGCAGCTTTCTGTCTCTAGACATCTTTAACCATCTAGACATGGATGCAACCTGCCACATAGTCTAGATTTCAGACTTTCTTTTATTTGGTTGTATTCCGCGTTCAGTTTGTGTGACTGATAAAGCAGAAGCTGCTCAGATCTCAAGGCAGTATGGCATGCAGTTCTGATCATGACCAAAATAACTACACCTTTCTCCCAAATTACACAAATGTAATGCTATTTTTAAAGAGCTTGAAGATTAAATCCAGCACTGGACTTGACTTTTTAAAAAATATAATTACTCTGCAAAAATATAGTAACACCCAGGCATGGGATATCTATTATTAGGTGACTCAGCATATATTTATTTGCTGCTGCTAATCCCAAGTGTATTTTTCTCTTCCTTCCTTCTCTCTCATGCTGTTTTGGGGGCAATTTCGACTGTTTCCAGCTGCAATTCATAATTCGTGCACATAGAACGCGATGTTTAATTTCAAGCAATCAGTTTTTCTTTGGCTTTAGAGTGTTTGGACTACATCTGAATTTAAGGTTCAACTTCAAACACAACCTTTTTATCCTTTCTTGATTAGTTTAGTTTACGTTCTTGCTTAGCAGCAAGAGATTAGTTTAGATGTCTGTTCCTATACAAGTGAAGGTTCAGTTGAACCCTATTTTTGCTTTTCTTTCTTCAATCCCTCTAGTCCACATTTATATTCTGAAGGTGTTTTAGGCAGAGAATTCTGTGAAGCTTTTATATCAGTTCAAGGGTAAATGAGCCTGAAAATCAATCTTTCAGTAGATATGGAAAGTTCTGTTAGTGGGTTGGGCTCCACAAAAATAACAGTGCTGTTTTGCTACACATGCATTTAATAATGCCTTTGCAATGATAAGATTTACTATTAAAATACAAAGTTTGAAGAGGCTTTAATTTTACTGATTCTAATAAAAAGAAAGTGAACAGCTTTGTCTTTGTAAAATGAAAAACGAAGACTCTCAGAAAATTTTGATCATTGTTACTTGAAGAAAGAATTTCATACATTCTGCTCTTTGACTTTATGTGCCACTGCAAGTTCATTTTCATGTGTAGTTTAGGTGTGATTTGTGTTTAGGTTCAGCAGCACTCACAGAGAAGTAGGTACTCAGGAAGAGGAGGAGGTTTTAGCACAAATTTCTTATGATATGAAAACTCCTATTGCCTAATGGGAGGTTGAGACAACATGGTTTATTTAAAATGGAGAAGGGAAGGCTAAGGGAGCATCTAGTTATTGTCTTCAACTACCTAAAGGGATCAGAGCATTCTGACTTCCTCATGCTTCACATTTAGCACTTAGTCTGAATTAGTTCCATATGCTGGTGAGGTTTACAATGGGAGGAGAGAATGAGTGCATTCCCACCTCCCCAGACGTCTTTCAAATAAGCCTTGCTTAGATGAGTTTGCAGCTTTGCTTCAGCTGCAAGACACTTGGGACAAAATCTATGCTTGCTTGTGTTTTTCATTTTGATAAATAATAAAAGCAAATATTTTCTTCCTTAAATTACAAGATAAATTGCTTGAAATCTTGCACATATAACCTGTGAGGTAGCAGGCTATAGCTGAATTTTGATTCATTGAAAGTAATTGTATCTGAAAGTATAACTATCAAAACACCCAAGGTTTTTTCCTATAACTTCTAAGTTTAGCTAAGAAAGTAGAGTGATGTGTACTGGGAGATGTTAATGTTATGACTCCAGGAACTTTGACTCCAGAGAAGCAGGCTGGTCTTATTTCAAATTGTCTAAAGAGTAACATTAGCATTGATTGCAGAACTAGCCTGAGGACTTTTGTCCTTCCTTCCAGATAGCAGAATACTGCAATACTACTAAATGGTGATATCTACCTGAGCAAGACAAAAAAAGCAATGGATAAAATATTTCAAAATACTTAAGAGAAGGTTTTATTTTCATAATGTATAGAGAGGTTGGTATGATGATATGTTCTATATGCCAGTTCGAAGGAGATATAAGAGTTTCCATCTAGACCTTTTCATCCATTTAGCATCTTGGAAGGTTTACCAATCATTTAATCTACCATGTGTCGCCATAAGATTATTTGTTGCAATCTGAAGTCAAAGTCAAAGCTACCATCCACATCAAAGAGAAATATATACAGAAGTTTCTTTAAATCACCCGTAATGGTACAAAAATGGTCGGATTTCCTGTGAATAAGCTTTCCTGTGAATTTTCAAGTTCTATCTTCTTGGGGCAATGACACCGTAAGAAAGACATTTTGTGCTACATATCACTTCTGCTCTTTGAGACAGGTTTAGTACAAGTATGATGAGAGCAGCAGTATGTTAAAGGATTCTTGTTTCATGACTACATAAAGATTGAAGCCATTTCATTTAATTGAGGAAGACAAAATTGTAGTGTTGGTCAGGTGCTTTATGAAAAGACTCATCTTCCTGAGACTGAAAGAACACCAGGACTTTCAGACAGTACTGTGTCAGCAGGAACACTCAGGAGTTCAGTAGTCTGTAGAAGTAGTTACAGGACACTCCTTAACCAGTCACAAGGAATTTGTAAGAATTTACATAGCAAAATGTTAGTGAAAGGCAGTTTATGTCAGTCAAGTCAGACAAGGCATTCCTTTTGCCCTTGAAATACTACAGAACAGAGCCATGAAGAACAAAAGCAGCAATAAGGTAATTTACCTTAGATGTGTGACAATCTAGGATTTGCTGTCATTCTTGCCACATACTATTGTAGAGTTCATACCATGCATGGTCCTCCATGAGGAAAATAACAAGTAGTTTTTTTGCTCCTGTTGCAGTGTGTGTGGAATGTAATGAAGCAAAACACATGGAGAAAGCACTGAAGTATATTCAGACAGAAAGTCTAACTAGGCTTTCTTAAGATACACCATCTTGAGGGAACAAATGATGAACATTTTCAGAAAATTCTTACAGGAAAATTATCTGCCTAAATATTTGCATCATGCTTGTCATGGTTGAAATTCAAGGGCCTATAATCTGTCCCTTGGAGCACTTTTTGAAACACCAGGGATTCAATGTGACACTCTTTAAAATGATTTCTACCTCCTAGAAGCTGGTTCTTATCTTTCTTCTCAGCCTCATGCATTTCCAGACATTGCTGCGCAATGATCCAGTTGCAGTAGGAGCATGGTCATTGCTTTAGTTAAGCATGTAGCTTAGTGGTGAGCACATCCTTCAAGGCATCATTGTGAAGTTTTGAACAATATTCTTTTTTGGATGAGGTATCCCAAGAAGGTGGATAACTAATATTTTTATAAAGGAGAAATGATGTCATTTCACATATGATTTACTGTTATATCTTAATTAATTTACACACCTCCCCCAAATTGTAATGCAATGTGCTTTACTACATTACCTGAATGCACATATAACCTCCAAAGGGCAAGCAGAAAACACCAAAAATCAGATATTTTTTAGTATAAGAATATTACATATTGCCAAAATCCGTGTATCAATCTTTACGAAATAGTAACGTACACTGCTGACTTCAAATATGAATAAGGAGCATCAGATGATGAGATTCTATGGTGTGTGATAGCAGATAAAATTCCAGTTGCTTCGGACACTAATGTTTTCTAAATTATTTCAGAATAACTTAGTTTTTTTTATCATCGCAAATTAGCATCAAGGTCTTTCAGTATTGAAAGAGAACTAATTAGATGCATGTGTTTTTTCTCACCATGAAGAAGTTTTGATCAACTTTTGATCTTCAGTAGTTCAGGAAAACTTAGCTGCTTTCTACATGTTGCTGTTTCTTAGAATATGAGCGGAAAGGTAGCATTCTGAAGATGCTCAGTATCTTCAGTTTAGGATAGCAAGAGCTACAAAGAAGAGGTCTCAAAAACTCTACAAAAGTGCTAGTTTGGGAAGGATTTTATCTTCTAGATTACAGACCATGATAGTTTAGGCATATAGCTGCTTCTCGGATTGGCAGATTTGTTGATTAAAAATAGTTTTTTTGTGGAGATTTAAGAACATATGTATTTTTCTTGTAGAGTGAAAATACGGAAACAACAAAATCTATCCTGTTAACTATCCAATTTTACATACTGTGGGCATACATGTATTTAGGCAGTATAAAGATAAGCTGATAGCTGACAATGGGGAATTCTTGAGAGAAAAAGTTTGAGAAAGTTTGATATCAAAATTGTTGAGAAAATTTTAGTATGTGGCTTACAGAATTAAGTGTTTCTTAAGTGCATGGAGACATTTTACCAACCTTCATTACTATTATTTATTTTGCTGCATGAACTGAGTCCAGGTGTCTGCAGTGTGAAAGTGTTTGGAATAGATTTGGTTTCTTATTTCTCTTATTTAACATTACTAGTTAAAAACTTTTCATAATGTATATTTACACACACACATAGGCCTTTTTGCCTTCCTTTCAAGAGACCACATGAAAGGGTAGCAGACAAAGATTTTGCTAATTCCTTCGAGGATGCTTCAGGGGTAGTTTGTGTTGCATTTTGTGCAGTAATCTGCCAAGGTGATTTCTATGGTAACCTCTATTTGCATTCTTTCAAATGGTGGTAAATTCTGACACATTCCATTAAATATTGATAGCAGTGTTTCATCTGCTGGAAATCCAAATGGGAATATTTAACTTTATCTATTGTCTGAGGCTATACTTTTGTATCAGCAAGCTTTATGCAGTTAAAATGTTAATTAGATTTTTATAACCATTTTTATCATTCTACTCTTCATCTTGATTGCTCCAAACACGTTTATTTACAATTCCAAAATACTTTCATTAATATTCCGCAGCATCTTACTCAGAGATTAGCTTAACAACAAACCTTCAAAATGTGCTTAAAGGCTTTTGAAACACCTACAGAATCATAATGCTGCTAATTTTTTTGGCTAATGACCAAGTGATTTGTAAGATCAGTTTTTAGAGAAAAGAGACAAGCCTGAAAGAGCAAATGTCATAATTACTTTCAAAATTGCATTGATTTCTGAAACATAAAACAATAGAGAAACTGTTTACATAAAGGATTTTTTTATTGATGGGGTGGGGTGGGATAAAACAAGCTAAGACAAATGGAGTTCAGGTAGTTTTATCTTCATGAGTGGCACACAAAATATCTCCAAAGAATTAAAAAAAAATAAATCCACTGTAAAAACAATCTTTCATCACACTACGTATTATGTGTTCATTTTATATAAAACACTGTTTGGGGATCTGTTTGGTGACTGTTTTCTTATGAAGAAATTACCAAACATGAATTTGTGGCAGAGGCTCTGAACCGCTACTGTTTTGTGTTTTGCATCAGTGCTTACACATTTGAAAAGTAAATACACACTGGATTTAAAGCACCACTAAGTAAAGAGGACACCACTGATGCTCACCAGCATGTAGCTGAACAAAGTGCCAGCATCTGAACAAGTGGTAACAACATAAGTTTAAATTGCAATGACCTTTTGTTATTTGATCTGCTGGCCTACAGGTGGAAAGTGTTGCACAGTAATGTGGACCTTCTGACCTGTTTTGCACTTCTGAGCAGGTTCTGTGCTGTGATGTAATTACAGGAGATACTTTTAGAAAATTGGTGCTAATATCAAAGTTTTCTGGGTTTCTTTAAGGATTGGAAGTTAGAAATCCTTGTGCAGAGGCAAAAACTTGAAACTATTTGATAGTCTCATATTGGAGTTTTGTGAAGAGAAACAACAATATACAAGATGCTAAGCTGTGAAACTGCAATTCTTTTGAACTGTTTACTTCCATATCCAGCTCCAAAACCATCTTAATCACAGATGGTGCACGTCTACAATTTGTAGATCTCACATAATATAATGGAATGCAGAGATCATGTAATGCTTTCTCTAGGATCTACTGCATTTTCACCAAGAATTCTGAACCTCAAACTAACCAGTTTAAACCATGTTATGTCTTTTTTAATTTTTTTAAATTTTTTTTTTATTTCAAGAGCAGCTTCTTGAAGAGATCAGTTTGAAGCCTGTGCATGATATTACAGTGATATTACAACCTTTTCCTATGCATTAAGGAAAATCCTTGGAAGCTGTGAAATGCTGTATCTTCTCTCTGGTAGAGGTTGCTTTTAGTGTTTTTTTAATGGAAATCCAACTGTAGTTGGATTTATAATAGTGCACAATGGTTCAGAACAAGGATAGTTGAATTTCAGGGCTGTGTAAACTGATTGCCACTTGAAACATTTGGACAGTATTAGGATACTAGGAAAGGCAGAAGAAATGCAAGAAGAGGGTCAACCAGCCAGTTGACCTGTAGTGGACCTGACACTGGCACCATTTTAAATGATGTGTTAATTACTCTTCCATGGCTATGGTTTTCACCATTTACTCAGGGGCTAGACCAGTATTCTGGGGTGACTACATTGTCTACCTTCTTGTAGGATTAAAGAGAAAGTGCAGAAAAGGAAGGAGAGTGGAAAGAGACAGATAACATTGCAAATAATGCAATCACACTTCTACTCTGTTTCTGGGAAGTACAGATCCAAGTGCCTGACCTCATGGCTTGTTTTCTGTGGCACAATGACAGCTACTCAGGTGTCTACAACACAGAGAGAGCAAGAGTGTCTGGCTGTCCTTTTGCTTCCAAGACTGATTTGCGACAATAATATGGAAAAGAAGGGAGGTAAAGTGGGTAGCAGGAGGATGGGGAAGTGAGATAGGAAAGGAAAAGTGGGAAATCTAAAGGTGAAGGGACACACAATATGAAAAGAAGGAAAGGAGAAAATGTTGGTATAGGTTTTGGCTACCAAAGTTGAGTAATCCAAATGAAGTGGCATGATTCTAAAGTGAGTTAAGGTTAAGTACTGTTAAGCACTACAGCAAGGCACAGAATCAGATCTCATAAACCCCATGGACTGGAGCCAGTCAAATGCAAGGGGCACATAGTCCTGTAATCACTGGGAAGGTAATGCAGAAAACGTCTTTGAATTATGCTCCATATTCTGTGAGTGTTATTGCTTTAGGAAGAATACCAAATTCAAGATATTTTTATTCTATACATAGCTTAAGTAAATAACCTGTGCACTGTAGAGCATAGCAGCGATTGTCCAGGCTCTAAACAGGAGCCAGCATGATCTAGCTGAACCAAGTGCGTACTGAATGCTGTAGCCTGGGAGATGGAGGAGCACAAGGAATACCTAACTGGCTGTGATGTGCTACACTGACCCAGACTAATATGACCTTTCTCAGTAGTCATTCATCTGTGCTTTGTCACAGAGTTGATCCAGGGCTTGTGACCTTGGGTCCAGCACTACAAAATGCAAGAACAACTCTGAACACAAATCATGACAAATCAAGTTTGGTTGGTGCTGCATCTACATTAATGAAATTTGATGGATGTGAGCTGGATGTGTGCCACTTACCTATACTGAAATATCTTCCCTTTGCAGCTCATCAAGTGGCACTTGTGTCCTGAACAGTGCTCACCAAGCTGGGTAAGATGTGCTGTTTGGCTAACTAACCAAAATGAGGGGAAGGTAAAGGTGCCTTGAACATTTGTGTCCAGTCTTCAGGTCATTAGTTAGTCCTTCTTCATGCATCTTATTGATAACTGATGTGTACTGAATAATTTTTTTTTTTTTTTTCACGGAATAGATCATACTATCCAAGAATCAGGCCCCAACCTTTTGAAGCCATTGACAAAAATATTACAAATTTAAACAGAGACAGAATTTACATATAGTCTTTTCAAAACTAGAGGAAACTTTTCTTAATTCTGTATTCCCACAGAAATGGAAGGGCCTTGGCACATTATAGTTCAGAACTGTAATCAGTGTGAAAATATGTTATTTTATATGTATGTTTTATAATTGAGACATGAAATTTAGTGTCTCTGTGAAGTCATGTCCTGTTGGAGGCATAAACAACATTTGTATAGTGGGATTTTGAAAACATTACAATGAAAGCAGCATAAAAAGTTACCACATATTTAATCTAAAAAGTTTAGAAGCTATGAACTGAGGAAGATAGTGATGACAGTGCTTTTGGCAGCTACAAAATACTGAACATTTTTGGGCTGAATCATTGCAAATTGGTAAAGATCTCACCCTCATGTTAAGTTTTCCACTGTGGTAACTGAATGAATGTAAGCTGCGATGATTGTACCAAATGGAGAATGGGAATATGTATCAGACTTCTAACTGGTGTGACAATTCCATTTGCTCTGGGTTTACCTCCCAAAGCTGCATAAGGACAAGACCAGTAACACATATTAACTCTTTTTTCACAGAAGGAAAAATATAAATATGTGAGTCAGAGGAAAGACACAGACAATTCATTCACATTTCTACAACAGAATAGACTTCAGGGTTTCTGTCTTTAGACATAGCACAAGATGACTCAAGATTTGGTACTGAAATCAAGCATAATTGTACACACATGCACCTGCATACACACAGCGAATAGATTCCTCCAACATAAAAGTTTCAGACACTCTAGGGTCTCTGAGATCTGCCCATAAGACAGCTGTCTACAGCATGCAACTAAGGAAGATCCACATTTCCTTGGATGGAGGATAAGCAGGATCCCCTACAATGCCTAAAATGATTCTTGACAACTATGTTTGTGCAGCTGAGCCCTGTTCAAGATGTCTAGCTTGGAGAATTCCCTTCTGAAGTCCTTTCTAACATCAGCCAAGAGACAGGCTTCTTCTTGTGCAGAACAGTTCACAAAATAAATGACAATTAGACACCACTTTGTTCATCTGAATAAAATCCTTTTCATTGTGCCTAACATTTTTATGAGTGTTTTATTTCATTAGTACCAACAGAGCACAGCCAGATGAAGAACCAGTCCCGTTTTCCAAACACTTTGGAGGGTCAGACCCTCTGTTGGGATGATGAAAATGGAGAGAAAGTGAAGAAATGGAGAGGAAAATGCAGAAGGAAGTGGGGAAGGATCTCCCAAAAGCAGAACTGAAACAACAGAATAAAAATTTTCTCTTTAAGCAGATCTGCACTGGAGGCAGCCATTCCTTTGTGCCCCTCTGTCCCAAAAGTAAAACCAAATGTTTGTACAGCTCTGCTCCAGCTGAGGGACTGAAAGCCTCATGCAGTGAAGATAATGAATTTCTTTACTTTCCTTTCTCTCTCCCTCAACCCCCAGCTGATTATACATTGTACTTAGAAGGCAAAATTAACAGCTCTACTTCCCAGCATAAGCTCTGGCAACTAAAGAGGAGGGGCAACAGCTGTGTAACACAAATTTACAGATTCTGCATACAGATCTCACTGCCTAGGAAGTTGTTCGCTCCTATGAGGATGGACATCTTGAAATACAAAGGGAAATTTCAGACATGCCTCTTAAAAGTTGTCAAAGTGAATTATGGCCATTAACTACTCCAGTATTACTGAGTGTCCTCCCTCCCTTCCTCTCTGCCTTCCTCCCTTCCTTCGTGCCTGCCTTTCTGCCTGCCTTCCTGCCTTCCTTCCTTCCCCCCACCTCTGTCCCCATCCCATGGTTTTAGTCACGTTGATTATCCCACATCCCTGAGAAACCAGACAAAGGCCTGGTATTCCTATCTTATTTCTTGTCCATAAGTGTTCAAAGTCAGTGTATTTCTCAGTCACTGGGAATATGGACTTCTGCATTTTAACTACCTTCTCAAAAATACTTTTTTTTTTTTCTTTTTTGCTTTTCCTAGGAGGTGTTTTCTCTGGATAAGTTTTTCAGGTGAGCATGTGTTTTTGAACTGTCTGCTCTGACTGTCAACAGCCCAAAGGAGTACATCGTCTCTGTTCCTTCTTGCTTTACTGAAGTCTTCATGCACCATTGTATATTTGTAATATCTTCAATGAGCATAACAGCATTTTTGTCCATTGGTAATCAGTAGATTGGTTTACAAATGCTACGTTTCTGTATTCTAAATATATATTGTATATATTGCCATTCAAAAGCGTAACTGTATAACTGAAAGACAATACATGCAAAGCTATACTTAGAGAAATGGAGCCATATGAAGAGAGAATATTAATTTGTGAAGGTGTCCTATGGCACAAATAAAGCTAGAATGAGATTCTGCTATATATTTTGAAATTGGCTTCATTTATATGCTTTTGTAATAAAACATTGTGCACTGGGCTGTAACTGTGAATGATTTCTGCAATGCATCAGGGCAGTGTGTTAATTCTATACAGTTAGTTAAATTCTGGGAAGGAAATCAAATTCTGGAAATGTTATTTTCTCCCACAAATACCAAAATTCAATGCTCCATCCACAATACATACTTAATGTCATCTAGGGATACTATTCACTTTCTGTCAAGTTGCCTACTCAGGCTGTCTTTTCTTTTAGCTAACCTTAAAGATGACCTGTTTTCTGGTTTTGTGATGACACTTAGAGAAGCTGAATAGGATATCAAAAGCAAGAAAGGTGTTATTATCAAGGCACTGATGTTTTTCAACTTTTCTCTTGTTTTTCTTCTGCAAACAGCAAGGTGCCAAAAAGCATCATTTGATAGACACTAAAACATGAAGAACAGACATCTCATCTACATTTTTACAAAGAGTAAACAAGTGGGACATTGATGTAGAGTACGTATTAAACTTCCCACTCATTTCCCTCCATCCACATGCATTCTTTACTACTTCAGTAAGGGAGGAAAAGTTGAACGAGTTTTGTTTCTTTTTCTTCCCCCCCCCGAATTCCTGATATTTCCTATATGAACAGTTAACTCTTTGTGAGTCTGAATTTCTATAATTTCCTTCTACTTTAGTGGAAAATCTTCTGAACTCTCTTGAGAAAGCAGGCGATAGTAAAGAAGTATGGCTGCTCTTATCTTCGTGCTAGTGTTTGGATCTCAAGTGAGCTGTAACTCCCAGCTCTCAAGACTGTTTTATAGTAGCCTTACCTTGTGACACATGCTGTGCATTGCTATCTTGAATGACTCAAGCCATCATTCAATCTTTCTGCTCTTTAGCTTTACACTTGGGCTATTACTTTACACAAAGTTTCCACTAGTATTGAATCCTTGTTACAGTTATTTCTCTGATCCTCTTCTGTAGGAAGTGCTTCCCTATCCTTAGGAAGGGTAGAGGAAAAAAGTGATTCTTGTCAGACATAAAACCTTTCTGCAGAATATTATATAAATGCAGCTTTTTTTTTTTTTTTTCCCCAGGAATTCAATGTGGTACATGCTTGAGGGAGTCTGAGCCAGGAAATGGAATAAGCTGCTGCAGCCATGGCAGGTATATTTGGTGCAATAGAGGTAGCATGACAGGGCTCTATTACAGTAAGTAATACAATTCCAGAAATAACCTATGCGGAACATATTGCTTCTGCTGCACATGTCAGGAAACGGACTTTGATCGATGTTGTTGCAATACAAAACCACATACTAAAACTTTTTAATTATGATGACAATGTAAAAGCGTAGATGGTGCTCACTGGCAGTGTTCATAGCCTTTATAAATAACAAATGGACAGTGCAGATTAATTCTGCATGCTCTTCATTTTTAACAATTCTTTTTAGTTGCTGTCATCAGCATATATATAAACAATAAGGCTAGAGAATAGACCTGGTTCTCATCACCTCTAGGGTGTTAACAGGTATCCTCAAGGGGAGTGATTATCTCATGATAACCACACCACCTGGAGCTACCATATTGCTGCTATAAAAATTTGTTAATGTAAGAGAAAAACGTACTTTTGTGCTAGATGGAGTTGGGAGTTCAGAACGCTAAAAGAGCATTATCAGGGCTCTAGTTTGCATCTATTCAACTCCATATGTGAATATTCAGTAGGCTACTGTAAAGTTTTCTTAGTTTTGTAAACTAAAGCACCAGTTTAGCAATACTTTTGCAGCAGCCTAGTATGATAGTCAAAAATCAAAAAGAGATGGCATAACCATTAGAGAACAGAAAGTCACATACTTCAGGGTGAGTATCTCTCTTGGCAGAAGACGTTCTACACATAGTCTTTCAGAATAAAAAACACAGGGAAATTACAAATCAAATTAAAAAGGCACCTCTATAATTTTAAATTTTAAATAGACTAATTTCTTTTCAGTAATGCATTTAGAGTATATTTAATTTGAATTTATCAGAAGAGTATGGAATGAAGTATATGGGAATACAATAACTCATTGTCTGCTGTTCGCTATGATAATGTACCAAACTGTTATCTCATACTCTAATGACTTTCATGTTAATGGAGTCATACTCTCTGTCTGACCTCTTCAGCAATGGATGGGTGTGTATGTGCTTTTTCTGTCCATCAGGTTTTATGCTACACTCTCAAATCTCCTCCTAATCTTTTATCTTTGCTTCTGCTTCATTTCCACTTTAGTAGGAGAGCAGATTTTATTTAAATTAAGAGTTTTAGTTCTACAATTATATGGATAATTTCTTGGAGGCGAGTGAGTCGTCTCCTTAAATAGTCCTCCGAATCTCTGCCCTATGTGACTCCTCCAGTCCACTCCAAAAAAGACAATCTCGCTCTTCTCTGAGCCCCCATGGGTCTGTCTGGTGCCGTTCCACCCCCATCGTCATCTCAACTCCNTCTTTCACAGAGGTTTGTCCATTTAATGAAATTTGGTTTTCCTGTCACCCCAAACCAACAGATGACATACAAAAAGCATCTTTACTAAACTTTTGCTTACTATTTTTTTTTGCCTGTGCTTAGCATCTGTAGCATGTGGAGGTGTAAAGATGAACTTTCCTCAGACTCTGTAGGTGGTGATGGCAACCATGTAGACAGTCAAAAGAATGTGGCCCAGAAAGTGCTAAATGCTTACAATGGCACAAAATGGATTAATTTACAGCCATTTTCTGCTCATCATATGTTCATGGTGGTTAGTCAGTACACAAGAAACTAAGACAAGCTCATCTTTAGGGACAGGAAGAACTTGAGGATCATTTGTTTGTGCAGTACCTCTTAGACATTTGGAGCCCAGCTTTAGTGCATAAAGAAAAGAAGGCAATTTAGTTTCTTTTTTTTTCCATTACTGTACAAGGCACTGTGAAAAGTTAACTTCCCTGTCTAGATCCAAAATATCTGAGCTCTGCAAAATACAAAGGGGTTTATGAGACAGCATCTGCTCTTGTAAGACATTAGCTTATGGCCCAACTGAAAAGGTATCTACTACCTGTGTTATAGCTACGTGGCAGGAGAATAATATATTGTTGCTGACATAGCAGCAGCAGTTGTTAAATAATTATAACTTTATACACAGTAGTGGCCCAGACAGCTTCCTTTCTGTGGTGCAAGGAAAAGCTGAAACAGAAAGCTTTTCTTTTAAGGCCACTGGGACTTACTTTTTGTAAGGAACTCTGTTTTTATCAATGATGATGAAATTACATAATATGAAACAGTTTATCACATTCTGTGAGTGTAGGAAAAGATGACTGAGAAGGGAGTCAAAAACATCTTGTACAGCACCCTATTTTGTTCCCTGTGTAGTTGTAGGGAAAGATTTGTGAAAATACATTTTTTCAGATTTCAAGTACTACAAGAATTTGCTGGGATGTTCGCTGTGGCTGTTAACAGCTAATCCAAGAGAGAATAATTGTATAACAGTACAAGCTTGCACTTGACTGCATGGCTACAATTTATACTATTTGGCATGTGCAAGTCAAAAGTCTTGTTTTTATGGATTGATGTAGTTTACCATTCTGGTTTAGATTGTGAAAAGTAACTGTATAACACACCACAGCAGAGCAAGTCCTCTGGGAATTAGTAGACAGGGTCTAGGAGCATCAGCAATTCCTTGTTACTTGCTGACCCCACTAGCTGTCCAATTGGAAAGCTAATCAAAGGTAAATACTGTTCATGATTGTCATGAAACTACGCTATTATGATCGGGATTGGAAAAAAGGACTGAACTAGGGACATAAAAGTGTCTGTAAGGTTTGTACAGACAAGGGTTAAATGAGCCTGCAGCACTCTATATGTGGCCAGGCACCATCAGGGACCTGTTCATCTGTTTGGGTTCTCAGGATTGCTGTAGAGCAGCTGTGACTTATCATTGACATCCAAAGGAATATTTCCTTATAAATTCTGGAAGTTAATATACAGGAGACTTTGGCTTTTGTGCTCTCTTCCCAGATACTTACAAGACAAACAATTTTAGACTGCCATGGAGTCATTTAGCCTTGGTTCTTGTTTTCTGTAATTTCCAGCTTCTCACCACACAAGGAACTCTTCATCTTGGAAATATGACACTAACTGATCCCTAAGACATAGTGCAAAGATAGCATTCAGTAACCAAATGTGGTAAATTACTAATGCTAGCCAATAATCATGAGTTTGTTGATCCACTCTGTTACTGTTTTAAAGTTTTTTTATATCTCAGGTAGTCTGGGCATGCAGACTGTGTTGTCTCTAACTGCCACAGCATAAACAAAAGAAATCAGATAGTTTATTGCATGAGGTTTGCTTTTCCCAGATTTCTAGCTTTACCAGTGCTATTAGTTCCTATGACACTTTTTTCTTTTTAAGAAGTGTCCAGACTCAGATTTGTGCTGTGAAATGCCATTTTGTTCAAAATCTGGCACTGGCAGCTCTCACATGCTAGATTATATGGTTCATGAGTTCTGCCATGTGAGTTTTCCTTCATTGTGTACTGTAGCTCATAGTGAGCTCCACAGATCTTGAACAGCTCTGCCTTTGATCTATGTTAGTACATTTTCTCAGTGGCTGCCTTTTTTTAGTTTCAAAAGATAGCAGTCTATGTAGCCAGAAACAGGTGTTTATGTGTCTGAAGGGCATCAGGAAATAAAACGTGACTGTTCCTGCTCTTTGCCAGATTTTGCCCTTCAGAATATTTATATCTGCAGGGTATGATATTTAGTGTAATTCTACAGTGAAGTTGTAGTAAGCCAAAAGTTCCTCCCTGACTTAGACATAGGCACTGCTGATATTGAGTTCATTCATTGTTTCTGAACCTCCATGTCCCTCTCTACACAGTATAGTATTCAGTCCCAAAGAGTTTTCAGATTAATAATTTTAAAGAAAATTACCAGTGAAGTTATGCCAATAGAGTCTCAATTCCTTTGTTGTGCCTGAACTTAGGCTATTTGGAGACTGGAGGAGCCCTTTCAGACAGCATATGCTGCATATGTCTGTTTCTAGATCAGCCCAAAGTGGGAATAGCATCAGTGTATGGTTCTTGAGACTGAAGGCTGTACATGAAGTGACAGGATAGAAGTCATTTAATGTGTACAAGAACATTCCTGTATATTCTTGAGCACCATCTGCTGGCATTTTCTCATCTAAAAAGTATTTGCATAATTGGAGGCATCTTTATTTATAGAATGCTCTTGAAAGAAGCAGGAGCTGAAGCCTTCAAGAAAATAAAGTCTGTTTCTTAGGTATGCTTGGAAAGTGGCCATACAGAACAGGTCTGGAAGGAGCTTTGGAAAAGCTTAGCAAGATGATGCATGAAAAGGCCCTAAATGCAACATAAAGACTTGTACTGAGTAAAGATTTTAGCATTTCCAAGCTCTTTTTGTTCTGCAGCAGGTGAGATACCAGCCATCATCTCTTGTGTCCTCTTTCAAGACCTAGAAATTCAGTACAGTCTCCAAAACACATCTGAAGATATTATCTCTACTATAGCCAATAACAAAACATATAATCCCACTGAATTAGATTTAAAATATACCTGTGAAATCTTCAGAATGTTTCCAATAATTTGGTTCTTAGGTCTTACCAGATAGCAGTGTTAATTAGTGCTTCTGCGACCCATCAGTGACTGTGCTTTAGCCTCACTCCATGAATGTTGTAGTCCTACATCAAACAAAAAAAGTTATTTCTATATAAACTGCTGTCATATATTTGCATATTTATATTACTTTAGCATCTTTAAAGTCTCCAAATATTATGAATGTTATTCTGAGTCATGGGATGGTATACGGACTCCTTAGTGGCACCTGCTGTATTTTGTACTCAGGATTTATAGGAACGAAAGGAAAACAAAGAAGGAAACACAACACAGTGAATGCTGTGTCCCATAGAAGCTATTAGTTTTACTGAGGTTCCCTAGAGTTCAGCGAAGTATCAGACATTGCTTTGCTGTGCTCTGTTCCTCAGTAGTTTTTTACATAGTTACAAAATGCAAATATTAGAATTTTCAAAGTTACCGAAGACTACAAGATATGAAGCAATCTTAGCTCAAAAATATTTTTTCAGACATCTCTGGAGAAGTTAATTTCTGGCATAATACATGTACATGAGGAAAAAATATTACATTGTCATGATACAAAACACTAAACCACTAACGATGATTTTAGACCCATGATTCTTTTTGATGTAGCTCCTTATTTTGACTTCAAGGACCTCAGTGCTTTTCCTGAAAGCAGGATAAGTACTGGCATTCAATATCATTGGGTATTCAAATGATAATGTAACTCCATTCAACTTCATTTTAAAAAAAATTTATTGAACTAAAAGAATAGTTAAAAATATGTACCATATTCTTATTTATACAGCTATGCACATGCAAGTTTTAATGCCTCTTACAAGATGTATGCTTGTGCTTTTTATCAACCTGGTGCAGGTAGAGCTAGCAATATATTTTCAATTGACAAGGAAGACAGAATAACACACCAATGCTAAGCCTTTTAACTTCTTTTAACTTAACGGCATAAAATGCTTTTAAAAAAACACATTAGTAGGTATATTCAGAATAGTGCTTTGTCTATCAGAAATAAAATTACAACTGAAATTTAGCTTAATTTCCACTCCTAGATTTTATTTTTTTTTCTTGTCAATTGTTTTACTTTCCAGTGTAACGTGTCACTATGAGGAACTGTGAAAACCCAACTAGCGATTAACTTTAAGCTAAGTCTTTAATTTGAATTCCAATTGTTCACACAGTTCTTGGGGTTTGTACCTTTTTCAATGAATGACCTATTTGTCAGTTCTGCAAGGTAAGTGCTTATACATTACTCTTTCTGTGTATATGGAGAAGTGTGGAAGGCTACAAACAACTTCAGCATTGTTTATAACCCTTATCACTGGTAAGTGAGGAATATTGAGCTCTGATACTTTTAGTCTTCAGATAAAATGCTTTCACAAATCAATTTATAATATTTTGTCCTGGGAATTTTACGTGGAGATGTTAATGCCATAAAATAAAAAAGGAAAGGTGATTAATAGTCTTGTTACTCCTGAACTTCTCAGTTGTACTATGCACTTACTGCCTTCTTTACTCATTTTTGCCTAACCAAGGTACAACTGCAGAGTACTGTATGTTTGTACCAATTTTCTTGCTCCTGAAGGAGCATCAACAGTTTGCTACAAATATGGGTTTTCTGTGAGGAAAAAGAAGATTTTCTAAATGATATGATAGACGATAACTGCTTAAGTGGATATCATTAACCCCTACATGTGCAATGTGAAGTTTGCATTCAAGACTTAAGAAATGGCATTAATGAGCTTGAAATCAAACCAAGCAAACACAAATCAGAGGTAAGAGATCAATCAGATTTCCATTAAAAGGTTCTAATTAGTGATGCTGTGAGGCAAAACTAATATAAGTCAATCTGGAAATGTGGCTTTTTGCAAGTACTAAAATGAGGACTGTGTGCCGTGTCAGTTACTCTTAGGCAAGTAAAATAGAAGTTAAGCTGGACTTAGGTGGACCAGTTGCTGTGCTGACCCAAGGCCACTGTCATATATGTGTTCTATAAAACTGCTCAGTCTGAGATTTTTTCACAGGTAAGCCAAAGGTTCTGGAATCTGCTTTTTCTTCTTATCTGGAGAGTATGGCTTGCAACCTTATGTCAACTTCAAAGACATTTTGTCAGCATAGCATAGCTTCTCTGCTGCCATTTAAGGTAAGGCAGTAAAAGTTTTTGCTGACATGACAATCCTCAGGCTTACCAGTCTTTCAGTTTTCACTCATTTGAGAGGAATTCTAGAAAAGTTTAACATTTTCTCACCAGTTGAGAAGATGTATTCCTTATTGCAAACAATAGACAGTTAAAGAAAATTCAACAACTTAATGCTACACAAAACAAAAAACCCCTCAACAAATAAACAACAACACCCCTCCCCCCAAACAAAAAAACCCACCTCAAAACAAAGAAGGAAAACATTAGAACCTAAGAAATTGTGGCAACTAATACTGCTGAGTATTGCTAGCACTACAAAACAAGTCTTAAAGCAGTTAAAAGTTACATTACATAAATCAAGACTCCTGTTGCCTGATTGAAAATGATTGGAATTAATGAGAAGACACATGGTGTGTATAAGCATTAGGGGAGGAAAAGACCAGACTGAAAGTCAGGCTTATATCATTTAAACTTGTCACACAACTTTCTGCTCACAGCTCACAGCTGACTATTGCACCTAGCTCAGTGCAGATCCACAGTGAGCAAAAGAACTGTCTTTAAGCCAGGTGCTATAAACTAGTTGTGTTCACCTTACCAAAGAGTCAGTCCTAGGGTTCCCCTGACTCCATGTGATGTCCTTTGTGGTCTTAAAACATAAATTTTAGTTGTGTGAACTTGTGTGGTTTTTAGATCCACTATTTTTCAGATCAGAATGCCAAATACATGAAGGCAGTTGTGCCTTCACCTCATGGAAGTCAGTGTGCATGTTGCATTTACTGTGTAGTGGCAAAAATACAGCAGGTGACCAACTGGTGCATCTATGAAAAATTGACAATTTTAACAGTGTTATGGACTGTGTACCTGCCAGTAGAATGGGTCAGCACAAGACCTAGTCCATCTAAGTTCTTCATAACCTCTATATTAAATGCTGAAGAGGAATTATCACGGCACTCAGACTTCATTTTGGCATGTGCAGGACATTATATTACTAGATTGGCTTATATGATTTCCTTAAGAGTAGCTAGTGTGGGAAGTAGCCTGGGAAGTGAGGACACTGTGGAACAAAAGGAAGGTAGCTGCAGTGGGGTACAAGGTGAACCCTAGGTCCTGGAGGAGGGGAAGAAGGTGCCAGACCCTGTGCTGATGGAACTCTCAAGAGATTTGTAAGCTGAGAAAGAGTATTCCAGAACCTAAAGCAAGCTCGTTCGGTGTTATACAAGGCTAGCAATGAGGAAGAGCTAGATGTCTGCCTATATCCATAGCACACAAAACCTGCCAGCTCCCTGAGTCCTTCTTAGTCCTTCCTGGTGTCCATCCTGTAGTCCTAGGGCTGTTGCTCAACCACCTCTCCACTTGTCTACTTCTTGCACAGTGCTATTGCCATCTCCATTGCAAAATAAAATTTTGCTGCCCTTCTTCCTGCACATCCTATGAAAAGAATGAAATTACTTTCTTTGTCTATAATCTTGGAATAAAATTCATATGTACTTATTCTGCTGAAGAGTGTTGAGTGGTTCTGGAAATAAATCCTTGTCAACCTTACAGCTAAGCGCAAATGTAGTTGTAAGCATGGTATGGGTTTAGTAGAGTTTGAGCAGCGGAAGATTTGGGCTGGCAATGAAATTTACTGCATTTTAAAATAAGAAGGTTCTTTGCATGGCAATGGCCTGCTTCTGTGTCCTGATCTGTCAGATCAGGGTCTTATCACCAAACCTTAGCTTGAACTTGAATGGTAAATTCTCATCCCAAATAAATACTGCTGGAAACTGAAGGGTTCTTATGACGTCTGACTCTTTCCCCAGAGAATGTAACCTGTACTCCAGTAAAAGCAAGTTACAAGTGTCTGTGATCCGCTCCAAGAAATCAATGGTTTGTTGGGGAGAAAAATTAACTTTTCTAGCTCTCCTGGTCTGTCTGGCATTGGAAAAGACCTCAAAGATCGTTGTGTCCAACTCTTAGCCCATCACTGCCAAGTCCACCACTAAACTATGTCCTTAATGCCAGACATGTCTTTTAAATAGCTCCAGGCATGGTGACTCAACTGCTTTCCTGGGCAGCCTCTTCCAATCCCTGACAAACCTTTTTCCTAAAAATGCATGATCACACTCCTCATGTGTTCTCCAATAGTCCTGCTGGGTGCTGGTTACTGGCATACTTTATGGAAATCTTTCACTTTTTTAGGGAGGCAGTGAGGAGGCACAGAACCCTCTCACGTGCAGAGAAGCACTTTTCTGTTGTCAATAACTTGGTTCAATTTTTTTTTTTCTTTTTAAATTCATTGCTCATTGATCAGGGAGCACATTTTTCATGACATAATAAACAACATTGTTTGCTTCTGAATTTAATGGTACTTGAATGCTATCAGAGCCCTTTAGGCTACAAATTGGATGTTACTGGTAGATTTTTTTTTCCTTCTGTAGAAATCCCCTCTCTATCCTCAATGATAATGTATTAAGCAAGAGGGATGGGAACTAGTTTAGTGCTGCTGCTGGTTTAAACATTAGTAAAAAACCTTCCAAACAAAGATGCATTACTGTGCAAATCTAGGAATTAATAGGTCATTGGAAGGCAAGGTAACCATCAGAAAATGCTACAATTTGGCATCATGGAAGTAGCCTCAATCTATGAGGCTTAATCTTGCATACAGTGATTCATGGGTAGTCCACAAAAAAGTGGCTCTGCCATGGTGAAGTAAGTTCAAGGCTGCTATGAAGCGAGGAAGAATAATTTTGGTGGATGAGAGAAGAGCAATGAGCTTGTATCAAGGAAAATTCAAGTTGGATTTTAGAAGGACTTTTTAAATGGTAGAAGTGGTGAAACACTGCAGTAGATTTTTCTGGGGAGGATATGGATCTGCAGAACTGGAAGTCTTTGAAGTTTATACTGACATGGCATAGGACAAGCTAGATGACCCCCTGAATTTCCTTTAGACTATTTTTGTCTAAAAGTGTAGTTTTTACTGCATAGCACTTGACATTTTATGCTTTGCTTCTAGTACTGCATTCTGGAAACAAGGACTGTAACTGTCACTTTACAAGTTTCTAACTGCTGTGATTCTGAAGATGAATTCCAAAGTGGGGTCAATCAAAAAGAAATAAAGTCCAAATGGAGAAACAGAGAGATTTTAAACCAGGTCTGTGTTTCGTGAATACTTTGTGGTGATAAAACTAGACAAGTCCAAAATATAGGGTAGAGGAACTTCTCACTGGTGAGCGTTACATACTGTCATGAAACTTGCATTCCAGTAAGAATTAAATTTTGCCACAGGCTGAGATTGTTAAGACTTCTCACTGCCTGAAAAACATGGAAGCTGTTTTCTATGCATATTTATTTATCCCTTTTCCACCAGGAAAATACTTTTACAGTCATTACAGCCATGCTTTAGAGTGTTTAATATAATTGAGATGCTGTAGACAGGGGAAAAAAATTCTGTTTCAGAGGTGGAGCTCCCAAAGGAAACTGAGTTCTGGCTCCAGCTACATTTCCTTGCTAGAATACTGCTTTTTAGATAAATGTCAGACAGGAGTTTGAAGCTGAAAATAGAAGCAGGTGATGAAAATAATTCTAATCACTAAAGCAAGATACAGAAACAGCACAATAGGAAAGTGGTCCTAGGTGAAGCTGGTAAATCCATGTTTGACAGTCAGATACATTGGAGTGTACAAATTATATGCTTTTACCTAGGGAGATTTTTTTGAGCAAGATTAAGGTTTTAATGTGATGGCTGTCTTGTGGCAATTAGAAGGAACTGCGTTATTCATTGCGCTGAGAGGACACTGAGCAAAGGTCACTGAGTGTTCAGTCTTCCACACTGCTCTTGAATCACCTTCAGTAGCAAATTGCATTCACCACTTTAAACAAGAAAATAGAAGGAAATCACAATAGCTGAGAAAGAATGGAATTGTGCACAGGCTTTTCTGAATGCAGATGAACACTGAATGTCATGCTAATAGGAAGAATGGCTAAAAGACAGAAAGAAATAAAAATGACATGTCCTATTTACATTTGTTGATTTATTTTAAAATACAGTTGCTTTATTCTTATGTTATTGCTGAAATACATGGATCTTTAACTCACAGAAATATAACAACACATGAAATGCAACCCCTCCTTCCCTTATACCCTCCATTTCAGTGATTAAAGTCGTTTGGATACTTTGATGTTTTAAATTCTAATTCCTTTGTTGTGATTTTTACGCTGGCTTTGAAGGTTACTTTGTAGCTTTTTTGTATTTTCTTTCCCTAATAGTTCTATCAGTATATGCTTTATTACAGCTAAGGCACTTAAAGGAAATACATTATTTAAATGTGAAATGGAAAGAGAGAAAATGTAAGACTATAGCACATTTTTCTTTGTCATTCAGAGACATAATAGAACAACTCAGAAGACATAAAAAAAAAAAGAATGTGGGAAATTGCATACTTTCTTGGTTTATCTGCTAGCCACATCCAGATGTGGTCCTTCCACCTTTAACTAGCACCAGCTTTATTTTCAGAATACAAACAAGAAAGTAGTGTATATCAAAATGTTATGAAGGGGAAAAAAGCAAGGAACTGATTTAAAAAATGGCTGAACAAACCTACTGCTTCTGACAGTCAGAAAAGATCTTTTTTTCTAACTGCCTGTATGCATTTATAGTATGACAACCATTCTCAACCCAATTCATTTTATTATAACAATAATAATGATTGTTCTTTATTGCAGTAACATGTAAGGATTCCAAATAGGGTTCAAGACCCTATTATTCTAGGCACTATCCATGTGCATAATAAAACCATCTCTGCTGTAAAGAGCTTATGATCTTGACATATGACAAGGCACAACAGTAAAAGAGAACAAACGGTTGCAGGGGAGGGGTGGAAGAGAAGCTATCAAGAAAGCCAATACACAGGGTATACTAAGTAGCAGTGTCCAAACGCTAACTGATTAGCTATTGTCAAGTGCTTTGTATAATCTGTAGAAATAGTTTTTCATTGTGCCTTCTATATTACATAGTTTCCAGTTTTAAAATACAAATGTGGTTAGTCGTCTTGGATAAACTGCTGGTGGGAAGTGGGGGAAGGAAAGCTGAAAGATGGAAATGATATAGGATGTCTAAGGATAAGACATAACAATAGGTGAGTTTGGTGCCAACTACACCCGATACCTGTACCGAAGTACATGAAATTTCACTACTCTAGTCTTAAAAAAGGCTAAAGGAAAATGGGATCACTTTTATTTTTAGTATCTTTACCATACATCTGTTGTAGATATGAGAAAATGATGCATGCGTATACAGTCTGTGGGTGAAGTATCTCATTTTTTTCCTTGTTTAAATTTTTAAATAGTGAACACTGCAACATAGATGCATGGTAAAAGGGGGTTGAAATAGCTTCTTTGGCTGAAATGCAGAGATCTCAGTTTTGTTTTCCTACTCTTGAATTACATGACCTTAACATCCCTTCGCAGAACAGAGTTTATGTGGATTTTCTCCAGGTCAATAATTGTGTGAGTATATCAGTGAGAATATATGACCACAGAAAATGTGAAAGTAGAAATAAAGATAGATTTTTTTTTTTTTTGTCTCAGCAAAGTCTTAAGAGAAACTATAAGTATTGGCAGTTCCTCAGTTCAAACTACTAAATATAAGGTTTCAGAAGTATTATTTGCTTCTTTGAAAGGAAAAAGTAATTGTGTTAAAAAAGTGTGATAAAAATACATTAATATACAAAAAATAGGCGTTATTTAACAATATTTCTTCAGGATGTATATACAGAATCAATGTAAGATTATAAAGTCCTGGTGGGGCCAGGAGGAACAGCGTTCACTGGAGCAGTTTTGTGATTTCTTGCAAGTTGCTCATGTTCATGATGGTTCAGAAAGCTCCTAAACTTTGCTGTAGTTTTCTCTTCTGCCCAGACAGCACGCCCCTCAAAAGCACACATATATTTTGTCATAGGTCTCTCCGTGAGTGATGCTGCCAAGAGTCTTCATACGACATGAAGCTGTACAGTGATGGTTGAAGTACTAGGGATGCCTAACACATACTCTCAGAACTATCTCAGGTGTACTGAGCATCTCTAGGACATGGGATGGGAACACCAGGCTAGAGGCTGTGACTGCAGTTGTCTCATGGGGAGCAGGATGCTCTTGGGAGCTGACTTGAATGTAAGAACATTGATGCTAAAGCGACTGCTGAGCTGAGGAGATAGTGTGGCTCCCAGGGGGACAAGGCTATGGTGGTAGCAGTCAGCAAGGGTCATGGGTCTAATTTTTAATGGACAAACGTGGACTGAGCCACTTTCAGGAGAGCATTCACTGAATTTAGATAATAAAGTCTACTAACTAGCCTGAAGGTGGACTTCTCCAGACAGAAATTTAGAGCACTCATATGGTTTCTCTCAATCTAAATTCTGTATAGGCAATAAAATTATTCAACCCTGTCTCTGGGGAATAGTTCATTGCATTATTCATTAAAAGTGAACTCCATGACTTTGTCATCTTGCTTTGTTAGTATAGTTAGTATATAATTTTACTATATCTTATTATTAATAATTAATAGCAACATGGGTACAATAAAACAATGTTTATAAGTAGCTTTTTCCTTTGGGTAGTGAACAAGGATAGGGTTGTGTAACTAAAGTATGCCATGCATCCATTCTCCATTAGAGGAAACATGTCGAAGAATGGCTTTCTCATTTCCAGTAACTATTGTTACCAACAAGTTTTGCTTCCAGTCTGAGATAGCTGTCACCTCCAGAAATCAGTGGTCATTGTGAAGTGCTTTTCTCCTTCCACTGAATTCCAATAGCTCGTTGGCAGCTTAGTCCAGATGTCCTTTAGATGGGTAAAATAAACTGTGATTAATCTTTCCTTGGTGTTATATGCTTTAAAAGGATGTGATGAGTAATCACCCGAGACTGTGGCAAAGCAATCCTCCATTAGAAGGACTCTTCTGAAAAATCTTTAGCTGAAAAACTGAAATGCCTGATATCTCCATCTCTCTGGACTAATGTGCTAAAAACATTAGATATTTGTCCTAATTTGAGGAAAAAATATGATTTTATAAATTGGAGATACCAGATATATTAAAGAAACAAGAATTTGTATTACTAAAATATGATATATATGTATATTATATGAGGTAGAAAAAAAATTGAATTAAAAATTAAAATACCAACACCAATCCCACCCACACCAGTTAAAACAAAGAGGAAAAAAACAAAAAAATCCCTCATTTTCCGTTTAAGTGTCCTAAAGTGCAGTTAGTTGAAGTAAACAGCAGGGGGTGCTAGCGGCCGCGGGAAGTAACGGCGGTGAACAGGAATGTGCACCTGTTGTCCGCCACCAGCTGGTCTCTGGAAAACACTGCGGCAGTGGAGAGACGGATGCTGGATATGGAAAAGGGGTCCAGGAACGATCCACCAAACTCGTGGCAGGAAAATAGCAGTTTTGAGGCAGATGCGGCAGCTGTGGCTGAAGGACCCAGGGAAAACAAGTGGTGGATTCAAGATGGTAGTCACTGGAACTCCAGACAATTAGCGAGCACCTCTTTCCATGGGCTCTGGACACCAAAGAGGAAGAGGCTGAGAACTTCTCCGGTTACACCGAGTTCTCAGGTCCTACCAGAATTCTTTGTCTTAGCACCTGTGTGCTTCCTTCTGCTCGCCCAAAAAGGGAGGCACTAGTGTTTTGACAGCCTCCCATTGGTTCCTCTGGTGCCCATCCCTCCCCAGCTCTGCCCCAGCTCCGCCCCAGCTCTGCCTCCAGAGCCCTGCCGGTCGAAGGGGCGTGCTATAAAAACATGGTGCTGCTGAGTCCCTGCCACACTGCCTGCCTCTGCAGCCACACAGGACGGCCCCAGCTGCTGCCACTACCCGGGGCTACCCCCCTTCACCCCCCCAGCGCCAGGCTAAAGGCGCAGCATGGCCAGAGCGCTGGGTGCTCCAGCAGGCAAGCCGCTGCTGCTCCACCTGGGGCTGCCTGGCCCTGGGGAAGCCTGGCCCAGCCCCACTTGCACAGTTGCCCAGGGCACCCATGGCCAGCCTGGTCCTGTCACCAGCATCTGAATGGCTGTGGCTCCCGCGGACCCCTGGCTGGGCTCCACAATGGCTGCCCGCAGGGCACTCAGTGAGCTCCACTGCTTCCCATCGCCACCAGGATTAAAACTGCACAAAGTTGCCGAGCCAGCACCATGCCAGCACAGCAGGCTCTGGGCACCAGCCCTGAAACCCCCCAGGCAGCACGGGCTCCTGGTCCCACTGTGCTGTGCCCCTACTGCCGTTCTCCACAGCCACTGGGGCTGGGACAGCTCCCCACAAAAGTGGCTCCGCTCCTGGCAGCAATGTGCTGCACCACCCTCCACCCACAAAGCATCACGCACACAGCTCAGCTCTGCTGCTCCTCTCCTGTCAGTGCTGTTGATGCACCGTCCAAAGAAAAAACGCACAAAAGCCGCCATGCCACTACTGCCAGCACTGCTCGATCCCCACCAGCGCCACCGCTGAGAGGCGTGACAGCTCACCCGCCGCGGCTGTGACCTGGTCTTGACCCTGGGCATGGGCCGGAGTCACGCCTGCCATGGCAGCAGTGGGAGCAGCAGAGACCCGCATTACTCCCACCTTGCTCTGGCAGCTGCTCTCGTCCTTTCCATTGCCGAGTCAATGCGGATGCAGGCTGCACCCAAACGCCACAGGGAAAAAATCTCTCAGGTAAAAGATGGGGCAGGAGAAAAGGAAGCCCCTCTCCCAGCCCTTGTCTCCCCAACACGTCTCCCCTCACTCTGCAGCTCCCCCCGAAGGAGAAAACAGAGACCAAAATGGGGAAAACAGATGGGGTAGGGAAGAGGGGGGGAAATGAGGGAGGGAAAAGACCTTTTATTTAATCCGATTTATAAAGGAAAAAGTTTTAAAAATTTCTGCTAACTCACAACATTATTTGAGTCTTAAATTTTGCTCTTTTCCTGTATTTTCCTCCTGGTTAGATGATGTGTTGCCTTCTTTGACATGTTGGCTTTGATATATTGGTAGAATTGTTATTTATAAATGTGATGGAGGGCCTGCAGAATCAAATCCAGGTGGGCATTACACTACACAATGGCTTGTCTGAGGGGTAGGCACTGCAGTGGTACCTCTATCCACAATTTTCTCAGATTTAGGCTTTTATATACAACTGCTCTTCTTATGAATTTAAAATTGTTCTTTTCTATTTTCTGTATAAAACATATGTGCACACATACACACACACACGCACACACACATATGTGCATACATATATGGACATGTGATGTGTATGTGCGTGCACACACATTCCTTTTCCCCTGAATCTATGATACAAGCAAATATCCTTTTTCTGCTAAGCTGAATTGTGTTCCACAGTCTGCTACTATTTTACAAGGTGGGTTTTAAGAATTAAGCAGAAAAAATAAAACCCCTAGGAAAAAAAGCTAGCCTTCAATCCAGTCGGTGTCAATTAAAAGGGAACCTCTGATGCAAATGCCACATCAGCACCAATTTTGTCACTTAAGAACTTTAAGATCAGAAGCAATTACCTTCAATAGCACCTTGTTTTTATGTGTCTACCCTTCATAGCCTTGGCTAGTAGCTCAGCCTAAACCATAATTTACACTGACATCTAATTTCAGTGGATCTGCAAGCAATCTAACTGAAGATGGAGATACTGAGAGTGAGGAGTCCTGCTTTATCACCACAGACATAAAGAGTCATTATTTTTTGCCAATTCAGAAAGTGAGACTTATGGGAATGAAGTTTTTTTTCATGTGCATTTGTGCCTGTTTTGCATAACTCATTACTTGAATTATTTTCTGGTTTAGGCAAATGATTGCTGCCTTTAACTACATGATTAAACACTCTAACGGCTCACAAAGGAAAAAAAAAACAACCCAGCCAAGTACTACTAGCATTCAGTAGATTTACCATTTTCAAGTGTCTCTGCAAAATGAGAGCAAAAGCAAAAGAGTGCATTTATCACTAATCGTATTCTTTGAAGTATAGTAGAGACCTGGCAATTTTATATTGTGCACAAAAGTAACAGTATTAGACTAAGATTATTTTAAAAAATACTTTTATCATTTTCTAACTGACAGAGAGGGCAAGTCTGCCAGCCATGCAGGTTGATGTTTCCTTGTGAAACAATGAGAGAACTCCACAATGATGTGATTAATGACTTGCATCTATTTTCTCTGATCCTGAAACTTGAATATAGAAAGCAGAACTGATCTCTATGCTATTATCCAGCCTTCTATTCAGACCAGGCTAATATCAGCACAGCTTCTTTTGTGATGCTTGCTCCCCAAGCCAAGAAATTTGCATATCACAGAGAATAAGGTTATGTAACCCAGTTGTTGATTTTGATGGTGCAAAGAACCATCAGGGTTGTTTTTGTCACAGAGTGGTTTTAAAGTAGGTGTTAAAAGCCCCATGTATTCTTTCTTGTTATTTTACAGTATGCAAAACTACTCAATGTTATAAATACATACTCGGTAGGAGAAATGCTTGCAACTTGTATGTCAGCATGTACCTTTTCAATTAGTGTTATGCAGAAGGTGAAACAAGACAACTGTCACTAAAAGCAACACTTGTTTCCCTATTTGAAAATGCAATTGCTCTTACAGCTCTCTTTCCCGGACTGCTTTCAGATTGTTGTAGGTCAGTTTCTTACAAACTTTTGCTCAATGATTGTAAATGCCATATATCAAAAGTTTAGATGACTTATACTTTTGGTTTGTCTTCCTGAGGTCAGCTACAGAAAGTGACCCATTTCAAATTGGACCAAAAGACAGAGAGCCTGAACACCGAAGGACACTCGAGTCTGACAAGCATTTGAGTAAGGACCATGATGCTGAGGGTAGTGCACTTGCTCAGCACGGGTTACCACTCTTGTCTACTTGCACATAAAATGATCACCGTAAGAGGAGGGAACAAGAAAAAAGAACCTCTGTGAAGAGAGAGAAGAAACATGGGAGGGAGAAGTTCCTACTGATGCCCATAGTAAAAGTATTGGCTGCAGGTTCTTAAAGTATAAACCAAATTGATGAAGGGATAAAAAAGGACAGTTTTACTGCTTTAGTTTCTTTCTGGTTTTCCACGATGGGAATGCAGGTTTTCTAAGGCATAACTCGAGATACAGAAGTTCTAGCAAACAAACAAATAAATAAATTCCAATGCAGATGAATGTACAAAATTGACGCAGTCAGATTCCTGAGCTCCTAGTACTTAATCTTCTACTGCAACACAGCTGAATTGGCAGAACTGAAAATACATTTGGAGAGTGCAAACATTTTTAATCCTGCTGCATATATTGAGCTATTAATTCTAAAGTATGGGGAAAAAGCACTGTTTTGATCAGAAGCAACAACAGCATTTTCCCTACAGAAAGCATTCCACCTAGCATCGTTTAAGCAGGCCTAATTTACTCAGTCAAAGGAGTGAGTAATAAAATTAATTATATCCCAACAGTTATGTGCCCACACCAAGGGCATTTGGGACCATAAGGTTTTTGATGTTTCAGGACATCTTTTGATACTCTAGACATTATCCTGTTTGCAAGGCAAACGCTATATGTATGGAAACATAAATGTCATCAGGCCTAACTCCACCTTTTCTAGGTACAGACCAAAGACTTCCTTTTGCCTTCTTGGAGGACTAAGAAGTCAGTCTCAACCATGTGACACACTCACAGGGATGGCTTGCACCTGGGTAGTAGGCAAAACATATCCCCGCTCTGTCCTGAACTTCCACAGTTCCCACCTGTGAAGATATTCCAAATGGTCTCACTCCTTTCGTAAGACTTCATTAACCAGCATCAAATGCTCTAGTATTTCTTTAGTGGAAGCTTCCAATAGATACAAGGCAGCATTCTCAGGACTGAGGATATTGAGGCAGAACAGAGACTGATGACCATTTCACCTTCCTTGATTGATTTTCTTCGCAGTTACAGAAATTAAGGTCCTGAGAGCTCTGAAGGATAGCAAAACCTTTACATCATTCTTTGGTGAACAGTCAGTCTTTCCCTTTGCTTTTTAGACCTCCATTGACTTCTAACAACCTTTCTGAGACACCAATTTATTCCATTAGAACAGGAACTTTCCATGTGAGAGTTTCACAGTACTTGGGGTACAAGTTAAAGATAGTTTCATATTACAGGTTTCAGAGCATATAGACATAGAGGAAACTTCCTTGAGCCTTCTAGACAACCAAGCTTAATCTATTAACTCCTAGAATTTTTTCCTGTTCAAGATTTTGAAACTGCAAACTTCATTACAAATTCAATTTTTGTGTGTACTTTTAAAATGATTTAAGGCAGATGTAACAACTTCTTTCAATTACATTTTGTATGATGAGCTCTTCACTGCTGGTCCAAAGATATCATAACATTTTTGCCTTCAAATCTTGTTGGTAAAGTAGCTTGTAAACTACAGTATGTAGAAACATCTGGGCCTTTTCTTTTTTTCCTTCACATAATTCCAGGTATCTTTTATTCTCTATAGTAATAAAATGAAATCTTTATCTGAATGCAAGTTTGATTTAGAGGTTATAGAAAACCGTGGCATACTAGTTTTCCTAAAAATAATTTTTTATATAAACTAGTTCCACTTTATCTGTGCTATTGCCTTATATTTTTTTCTTTACTCTCTGTTACACTGTTCATGTACAGAACAACTTAACTATCTTAATGTTTATTTATGGTTTTCTGAAGAAAATCTCTACCTACTTCCCATCAAGATTGCTATTTATCCATTTTTCTTTTATAGCTATTACAATAGCTTAATGTCCTGTACTATTCTCTGCTTTGTTGTTCAGGCTTTTTACATCAATCTAGGAACATTTGAATTCTTTCTCTCATAACTCATCCTATTTCTTACATGAATTCAATGCAGTAACTTTCATTAGCTGTATTGACTTATACTCTCATTAATTTTTTGCTATTTTGTGTATGCTTGTTTCATTTTGTGGTGGGAATTTATTAATCCTCCTGCCTTCTATGCCTTCCTATCCCTTTTCTTTCTTTCTTTCTTTGATCAAACAAGCTGGCAAGATAGTCAGATGCACCTGCACAGGTGAGGATTTATTACCCCAAATCTTTCTCCAACAGGACTATATATTGTCCTTATTTTGAAGATACATATTACCTAATATGCCATCAATTCTGTCTGAGTTTGTCTTAAGATTGAGATCTTCAGAATGCAGATTCATATCTGGAAAATTCTGTGAAATATAACTTGACTTGGATCCTTGCCTGAACAAAGTGCCGAAATGATTTATTGAGTTAACTAATTTTCATAAAGATTTATACTCTTTGGGTATAATTTTTAAAGCCATTTATTATCTACATTTTAAGGTTACAATTCTAGTTCATAACTAATTACAAATATACAAATCACTAGGAAAATGCTCCTTTCTCCCATGTGAGTGGGAATCAACAGGCAAGTCATCATCAAGTCCCCAAATTTTATTTCTGATGAAACCCATAATTGTCCTTTCTCTTTTTTCTTATTCCTTTTCTAGTAAGTAAGTAAAGATTCGGAGCTCACTTCTTTTAATATCCACCCCAAGCCTATTATAATTTACTTATTTTTTTCCAAAATGGATGTCTGAAGCTTATTTAATCCTGCTCAAAGTAAACTCAGTTTCAAAGCTTAATCAGGACAATTTTGAACCAACTGAGAAAAATTTGCAACCATGGATACCCAAAAACTTCTCTGGGAACTTGTTCCGGAGCTTGATCACTCTCATTATGTACATAGCTTTCCTTTGGTCCAGCCAAATTTCTTTTGCTACACGTTGTGACACTCATCTCTCATGCTTTACATTGTTAGCTTGAAAAGAAGTTTGGTCTGTCTTCTCTGTAGCTCAGTTTTAGGTAGCTGAAGGCAACGAGAAGACACCACCCCCGCCACCCCCATTGCTTTCTTTTCTCCAGGCTGAACTAATAATTTTCCTTTGGTCTCTCTGTGTCACGTGCTGTAATCTTACTAGCAATCAGTTGCTACTGGGAGTATCCAAAGCTGAATACTGTTTTGGATGGAGCTTCACAAGGGCAAAACAAAACGAGATAATCACTCTCATTCCTTCTGGACACTTCTGCTTCCCAGAATGCTGTTATCCTTTACTGCCATAAGAGTGCACTGCTGCCCCATGTTCAACCTTCTGTCCAACATGCCCTTATTGCAGAGCTGATACCTAACCAGTCACCTTTGGCTTTGCTGTCACCTGGGGTTAATGTCATCCCATAGGCAGGACTGCCTTTGCCTTTGCTTTTCTCCACCTCCATGGGTCAGCTGTTTTTCCATCTGTTAATGTCCCCTGTTCCCCCTCCAGTGCACCAGCTTCTCCCCTTTGTTTGGTGTTGCTCATAATTAGATGACCCTGTCCCAAATGTTCTTAGTAGAATCAGTCTTTGTACTGAGCTAAGAGAAGAGTCAGTTTTAATCACATGCTATTAGACTCTGAACTGTTCAGTGCAATGATCCAACCAGTTTTCCCCTCTCCTTCAAGTTTGCCCATCTTGTCTGTATGCATTCAGCATGCCTACAAGAATGCTATGGGAGACTGTGTCCAATGCCTTGCTAAAGTCAAAGTAAATGATATAGGCTGCTTTCCCTTTCTCTGCACAGCCAGCCATTTCATCATGGAAGGCAATCAAGATTAATTAGGATAATTAAGTATAATTATAGATAAAGGATAATTATAGAATTTCTCCTACCTTCCATCTACTTCAGAACCATATTTTATATTCTTACTCTAGTGGTTAGTTTGCTATTCCAGTTTCTCTGTCTGCCCTGGTGACAGATTTATAAATTTCTCTTTGTAATTAGCCCCCAGTTGCATAGATTTGACTTTTCTCATGAATCTCAGGTAGTCCCTTCCCTGTCTCATCGCCTCTTTTCCCTTGAAAACTCAGTATATCACCAATATTTCTCTTTGAGCTTTAGTCTCTAACTAAATCTGTCTCCTGTTCTTCCCTTGAGAGCACAGTTTCTTATTTCATTAGTTGTACTGCAGCTTCTGCTTGGCTTTTTATTATACTTTGGGGCTTCAAAGCTCTTTATATAGAACTACATTCATGACGCGCTTGTATTTACCTTTAAGTAGATTACTGGCACAAATATTGCTATGTGTGAATTTGGCATGGAGCTATACACCAGCTTAATCATAGCTGCTAGATATTTCAAAAACATACTTTGATTTATACAGACTATGAACACACTTTACATAGCTTATTGATAGGTAGGCTAACACATTTAAAATTGGTGCACAAATTTAATAGGCAAAAGATGGAACTGCACACTCAAGCTGAAATGTTCTGTAGGTTTTTAGTAGGGAAAAAATGCATATCTACATTTACAATTTCCGTTGCTGGATGCCCAATTTATATGCATATTCTGCAGATGTGGGTTTTAAAAGAAAATCTTAACCTGCATTATATCTTGAAGTTTTGGCATGCTTTGATTTGCATCTAGGCAATTTTGTTATACTACAAACCTGAGGGATCATTTATAAAGCTTTTTGATGGTAACAACAGCAGTATTTAGGTGTAAAAGAGATTATTGTAGTAAATGAATCTTGTCTGAAAACTAGCAGAAGAAAATTTGCTTGGTGTTCTGTTAAAAGCACAATGATTTTATTATTTTTCTTGACTCAAAATTTTGCCTGTAACTCTTCTGGCTCACACAGTTGCAAAACCAAAAAGGATATGTGGTCCTCCACCACTCTATTTCTTATTCAGAACCAAGTGATTTTGTAAAGCTTATATTACATAGTTTGCCAATAATTTTGTACAAGTTTTCTAAAGTGTAATTTATGTAGTTTTCACCTCTGTTACAAATTTCTGCAAGATAACGGATCCTGGTTGCTTATGAAGACTGTACTGAAGAGGAGCCATGACATCTGGTAACAGGAACCAAAGCTGGTCCAGAGGCCTTGGAGATATCCCAGAGAACCGGTAGCATGCAAAAGGACCAATAGATCAAGTGAGGAAGATGAAGACAGGAGGAAAACAGGGTCCTTCACTACCCCAGACCTAAGACAGGAGGCATGTTGAAGGCGTGGCCAGGGTGGAACTGTGAGAGGGTCGTTTAGAAAGACCTAATGATGATATAATGGCTAGATAGCTTAATTAGGAAATGGTATAAAAACTACAGATTCTATGTAAATCATGGGCTCCTATTGGCATTTACTTCTGCTGGCAGCCAACACCATAATAAAGAATATTCTCCTTTTTAATACTCTAGTCAGTTTGGGCTACCTGCAATTAAGACACCACAAGCAATGTTGTAGAAGAAATTTAAAGGACAACCAATTTCACTACAAGCATCTAGGCCTCCAGCAGTAAAACATGATTCTTGTTGCAATGACATCTGTAAATAGGTATCATTGCTGCAGAGTGCCTCCTAGTGTTTTCTGTAATTCTGTGGCAGAAACCATATTACTTCTGTGCCTTCTGCTTTCAATACTGTAATTCAGTAACTTCTGCCATAATGGACATCTTACGCTCACGAAAACAAATATGCCTGGGGCACTTCTCGCTGTGTATCTCTAAATGCAAACTGCTCAGGCTTACATGTTTTTATCTACACAAGAATGCATAAGTGAGAGAAGTGAAAAGATTTTGACAAATATATATATATATATGTTTCTTATGTGACGAATACGTCATGGCATGTACCAAATTGTCATTGTCCAATGTATTACTTTTGAAATAGACATCTTTTCTCCTGAATGATGAATTATTTTAGCAAAATTGACTTTTTTTTCCCCACAGAAATGGATTATGATACATGGATAGAAAACTCTGGACTTAACTCATGGGTTACCTTTCAAGTAACTTGATATTCCCATTGAGTATTCTTGTCCTTAGAACTGGCAGCATCTGAAGAATGGGTGGCAGAAATCCTACTGTGGGCACTTAGTATCTTATTCTCTCTATTTAAGATAGTATGTATGGATCTAAACTGTTAGTGTCTGTACTGGGAGAAAGGCATTCAGGTACATACTGTCCTTGTGCATATGGCAGAGCTGTTGCATTACAGTGTACTTCTAAATGATTCATACTCAGGGCCAGAACTAAAGTCCACTGATCCTACTGAATGTCAAAATCAGGCATGTAATAAATGAAAACAGGCAATAGCTAAATACAACTAAAAGGCAGAAAAGTTCTTATAGAAGTGTCACATTGAAACTCTACAAGGTATAACGGAATGCAAATAGTTTTCTATATTTTAAAATACATGTTAATCATAGTTTGGAAAAGAATCTTAAAATTAAAGAATTCTAGCATTCCCATTGCATAAAGAGCTTTAGTTTAGCTGCTCTGTCCATACACACGATCATGCTTTTTTGAATCATCAGATTAAATAGTTGTTTTTTCCCCACAGAGATTACTTTTTTTTTTGTCTTAAAGTTGAATTCTTACACTTCTAACTAATTGAATTCCATTCTTTCACCTCATTTTCCACTTTCTTCTGTGCTTTCATGGCAAAGAAGTCTGAATGATAAGTTTGGATTTTTCTTTTTTAAAGAGAAAAAGGAACTGCAGGTCAGTCACAGTTAGTTTGAACAAGAATGGTAGACAGAACAGAATGGTTTGGTCAAAGTTCTGAGCATCTTAAAACAAGGTTGTATACTGGGAAATACTGAACAGGTCTAAGAGCAAGTTTTGCTCCCAATAATGCTTAGTGTAGCTAGTCAAAATGGTGAGAGTAAAAGAAATAGGTTAAAAAACACGGAAATCAAACAATGTCAGTCTTAGACTTTCAATATACCATGGCCGCTCTTCTTGCCACTAGTAACTGTCATGCCAATGTTAGAAATCACTTCAGATTTAGTAAAGAAGGAAAAAGTGGGTTTGTTGTCTGTAATGGGTTAACCTTGGCTGGCTGCCAGGCACCTGCAGTTGCTCTAACCCCCTCTTCCCACCCCTCCAGCCCTAAGCCAGGTAGGGGAAAAGAATGAGATGGTAAACACTGAGTTGAGATAAGGCAGTTTACTAAAAGCAAAAGCTTTCCGCAAAGTGCGCGCGAAAGTGAAGCACTAAACTAATCTCTGCTTCCCATCTATGGCGATGACTGGCCACATCCAGAGAGTAGGCCTCTAACACGTGTGGTGATTCTCTTGGTGAGCCACCATGTGAGACAGTGGATGCCTCCCCCCCACTTCCTGCTTCTCCCCAGCTTTATACCTGAGCTGATGTCATATAGCATGGAATATCCCTTTGGTCAGTTTGGGTCAGCTGGCCCGCTTGTGTCCCCTCCCAGAATCTTGCCCTCGGTTGGGGAAGGGACACTACAGTCCCAGTGCTGTGCTCAGCAGTAGTCAAAACACTGGTATGTTATCAGCACCGTTCCAGCCACCAATGCACAGCACAGCACTGTGAGGGCTGCTGTATGGGAAAATGGGCTCCACCTCAGACAGACCCAATACATTGCCCATCAAGGAAAACAAGTAATTGGTGATTTATGAGGGGAAAAGACCAATCTGAAGGAAGTTCAAGTGTCCTTTGATTTTTAGTCTATGGCAGTTTGTCATCAGTCTAGTCTGAAGTTTTTGAATGGCCAAGAAGATTAGTCTGAGTCGTCCTCTGATATTGGAATAGTAGGCCAAGGTAAATCCCCTCTGAATACTATCTTAAATGTATTTGAAAGAGAGAGAAGTAGGGACAAAAATATGTATATGTGTGACTCTTCTCAAACTAATCAAATATCTGTTTTAACCTGGTTCTAACCGAAAGTGAAAAATAGAAGTGTAAGAGAAAACTGTGTAAAAAAAGTGTTGAACACATGAGAAAAAAATATGTTATTGATGTAACCAGATACAGGGAATATAGAACTAAAGATGGTGGGTATTTTAATTTTCTTTTTTTTGTTTGTTTTGGTTTGTTTGTTTGTTTTTTTGTTTTTAACACAGTTTTGTATAGGATCACCAATGCCTTGTTTCCTTGCTGCCTTATTTCATTGCTGGGGAGACACAAGTGAGCAGTAATTTAGAGCTGCCTCAAATTTAGACTGAAATCTCAATAACAAAATCAAGTAACAAAATATAAGACAACATGTATTTTCTTTTTGGATTATTGATTTAGTCAATGTCTTAACCAAAAAAACCCCGTTTAATTATATGGAAATACCAGCTAAACTGAACTTTACAAGTCAGTTGAAAATAGTACCCCTGAAGCTTTACCAACTAAACAACTACCTGCTAGCAACTGGGAGGACCTTTTTTCAAACTAAAAACTCAGATTTGTCCAGTAAGGGCAGGGCTCGTGCTGACAACTTTGACCACATATTCTCATTTAAGCTAATTTCTGCATGAAAGGCCTTGCAGTGCTGGGATGAATGGCTGCAGTCTGCATGATTGGACCTCTGATTGCTGCTTGATTTGACAGTATTGAAGAGCTAAACATAAAGCATACTGCCATCATTACTAGGAGCGCTTCGATTGACACTGGGAAATATTGATTTATGTTATGCTAGAAATGAATTATGACAGCAAAGGTTATGTTTTATTCACCTTTAGAAGTGCATGATACTGGAAGTCTGAAGGAGGAATGACCTAGAAAACAGTTCCTTTCATACAATCTTCCTAAACCAGAGTGTGGTGTTCACAGAAACAGCTGTTCTGGCTTTTGGACTTCTACAAAGTGAAGAGGGAAAAAATGTTGGTTCTGCTAAGTTGCAAGCAAATAAGTATTACCTGGATACTTTGCAATCTTTTGGGTTTTTCTAGTTAATAGGATTTATGCTTCTTTCTTTGCAAGATTTATGTTTCTCTTATGCTAAAAGATACTGACTATATTTCAGTGTTCTGGGACCTAGAATAATGTCTTGCTGCAGCAATGAATCTATGCAGATGACTGCAAGAGGAGAAACATAGAGATAATTAATTCATTTTGAAACATGTGTATAATTTTACACATCAGCCCCAATCTGCACCTATTTAATAATATCATTTGCATTTACTGTTTCATGTACGTGCTTCATTCTGTTGGCATTTAGAGTGATTTACGTGACTGCGCACATGTGAGCAGATTTTTTTTTGAATCTTGGGCTCCCCGTGGCTTTTTCAATACCTGTTTGCTCCTTTTTTAACTTTGATTCTTTTTATTACAATGATTAAGAAAAAAACCAAAACAAAGTCTTTAATATACTTTGGACCTGGTATGAAATGTAGTCAGGGACACACTCTTTATACCTCCATAATCCAAACCAAGAAAAGACAAATTAAAAATGGCAGTACTCCAGCAGACAGAATGCATGTAAGACTAAGGAAAGTGAGACCGTTGATTAACTGGAAGACTCCTCGAATGATTATATATAAAGTCTGAGGAAATGCCAGAGTTTTATGTATTAAAAATATATAGGACCATGATGATTGTGTTTGGCCTTTTCTGTTGAATGCACTTCAAGGATTCAAATTCCACAGCAAGCAGATTTAAAATAGCAGTGCAGTTTTAAAATTAACTTCTTCATAGCATTGTTCTTGACAATTATGCTTAATTTTCCAGGATAAAAAACTCACAAATGTTGATGAATCATTATCTGAAGTGTACTGCTCACTTAGTTTTTATGTGGAACAATAGCGTTAAAGACCCAATTTGGGAAGCTGGATGAAAGCACACCAGTAATAAATATGGATTGTTTGCATTTGGAATTGGTTTTAAATTGCTTTCTTCAGTTTTCTTTTTTTATTTTTTAAGCAAAAATGTTGCCTATATTAACGAACGAGCACCATGTAGTATTGCTAATAAAAATACAGAAAAGCAAGAGATCAAACCAAGTTTCTCTTATGGGTTTTTCCCTATATATTACATGTCTAATTTTTTTGTTTCCTATAAAACAATGGGTTAGGGATTTTTTTTTTCCAAATCACAGACATCATTAGGTTACTAGAATATCTAACCTATTCATCAGATTTCATATTCCAGTATTTCATATTTCACTAATTCAACTTGTAAGGAACATCTTCTCAAGTGCTTGAAATTTGTAGTCTATTTGCCTTGGAAACTGTGAAATATTTGAAACCACAAAAAACCTCAAATGATCTGGATTTAATAAATACAGGAAGAGGTTTAGGAAAGTTTTGGCCATTATTTTTTTTGTGGTTAAAAATGCATCTGACCTTGTCCAAAAAATCATGATCTCATAAGGTGATATAGGCACTAGTACTTAATCGAATACATTGGATTCTTGCAAGATGAAGTAATGCGAGTTTAAACATTTGTCTGGCTATTGGCAGTCCTAATCTTAAATGTAATATGTAGACTAAAACATAAAACAAACCCAGAGACTGTTTGGATCAGAGAGATATAAGCCCCTTTTACTGTTTTAGACTTTTTAGGCTCTGTGAATAAACAGATGCCTTTAGGGCCTCTGACTCGCAGCTCTAGTTTCATTTCCGTGCTCAGTGGGACCCTTTATTGAGAGAAGGCCACTTTGCCTTTAAAACCAGATCTCAGTGCAGTCCAGGGAACATTAAACATTAAATTTGCTTTCTATGAGTTACCTGATCCTATATCTACCCTAATTCAACACTAATTGTAGCCAAAAATGGCTACAAAGAGCAGAATAATATGCAAATTATTATTTTCTTCTGTAATAAATCCTCACTCTTCACTATCATCTTTCCCAAGATCTATATGTACAATAACAGGATGAAAATCCCCCCTCATGTTACATTATCATCCAGTGGTAAACTTCTTCAGCCACTGTCTTTCCAAAACATACTTGCAATACCAAACCTAGCCCAGTGACTTCTAAACAGAACCCACAGATTTGCTTTCCTCCTCTTCAGCAGTCTCTCAGTCCTCACTGGCAGGGTGTTACGGGTTAGATAAGGGGTTTGTCTTTTAAAACATTTTTTTGCTGTTCTCGGGAGAGTTGAAGCAGGGCGAAACAGCTGTACTCCTGTCCCAGTTGGCGGTGAGGCGGCCTGCTGGGCACAGGTGGGAGCAGCTGGACGTACCGGTGCCTGTGCCCGGTGACCACTGCTCCCCCGGGCCCCCCACTGCAGGAGCAGGGAGGCTGCGGGGGCCGGGGCAGGACAGCGGGGCAGGAGACGGGTCACAGCGGCCAGGCTCGCTCCTTGCCGGGTTCTGGCGGCTGCGGGCGGTGGGGCGAGGTTCTCCTGTGGCTTGGTGGGGCTCGACGGCTGTGCTAGCACCATTGCCGCCGTTCCTCAGCCACTCCCCCCACCGTGGGTGTGGAGTGCAGTGGGCGGAGGTGGTCCGCCACTTCTGCAGACCCTCCGTCCGTGCCATGCCGATACTGCGGCTCCCCGCCTGCTCTGTGCCGCCATGGTGGACGCGGTGCAGCCTGAGGTGCAAGTGGGGCTTCCCCAGCCAGTGCCGCCATGGGGCACCAGTGGTGTGAGCAGAATGGGGTCATGGCTTCTGGTGTGTGCTGGGCTGTGCTGGGGCCGGGGCTGTGGTGGCGCTAGGGCGGTGGTGGCACCCCCAGGCACGGCAGGTGCTGGGGCTGTCCCCGCCCGTTCCCCTGCAACCCTGCTGCAGGCCGTGAGCGGGCAAGGCAGTGGCCGGTGCCCCGCGGCACTGGCAGCTGAAGTGCGGTGGCGGCAGCCCCTCTTCCCGGTGAGCGTGGCCATGAGGCATTTTGGTGGGAACGCTGCCGTGTTGCCTCATGGCAAAGTCTCGGAAGGGGGCAGCAACCAGTGCTGCCATCCAGTGGGGAGACAGCACACACAGGAAGAGGACCGCGAGAAATCCCAAGAACTAGCACCTTATGAGAAGGCTGGGGACAGAAATTCTGCCTCTTTTGGCGTCCTCGTGGTGCTGAGAGAGGCACGGCTGCTCTTTTTGGCTCCCCTCAGTGCTGAGAGAGGCATAGCCTCTCCCTTCTTGGTCCCTTGAAATGCGGCGTCATTGGAGCTCAGGCAACGCCAGCAGGGAACCATCCGGAGGCGGCAGGAGTCATGGTATTTCTCTCCCCTTGGGTTCTCCCAGGGTTCTTTTCACTGTCGATTCTTTTCCAGCAGCTTCAGAGTGGGACCAGCACCATCCACAGGGCAGCCTTCCTTCCTTTCCTTGCTTCACAGCCAGCTTGGAGGAGCATAGTTTGTTATTTTCTCTTGCGTATTGTTGTTGCGTCATTCTTTTTGTAACTGGTTTATACTTTTAGTGGGGTTCCACAGCTCGTATAACCCCTAGTTAATAAACTGTTTTGGTTGTTGTCTTTTTTATTAAGTCTCTCACCACTCAGTATCAGCCCCTAGTGTCCAAACCAGGATGTGGGGCTTTTGCATCCAGCAGACTATGTAGTTCCATAGTTTTTGCTTTCTCTGACCAAACTCTTACTCAAGGCTTGACTATTATCAGCTCAGACAACCAGTTCCCCAGAAAACAGAAAATAAAATGTAGGCTTTTTTTCTGGAACTAGCCTTCTTCCTTCTAATGGTGGACCTGATATTAGGAGGCTTCAGTAGCAGAATTTTTAAGTTCCTGTACTCAAAAAATCCATGTTATGAATTTAACTAGAATCTCCTCTGTGGACTGTATTAAAATATGAACATCTACTGTTCCAGAAATTGCCCTCTTCCTTACCCAGAGCCTTTTTGAATGTTTAAATGTGGTATTTTTATTACATCTTTCCACAGGGCAAAATCTAAGCCTTAATCAACAACCAGAACATGAAAAATTTAAAAAGCCATTTTTTCTTTTTGAAGTCCTAATTCTGGACTGGTATCATTTGCAGGACCAAATACTGAAACTGTCTCTTTGAAATCTGCTGTTTGTATTAAGAATTCCTAACTCACTGAGGAATAAATCTCTGTCCACATGACTGAGCATCACAGGATCTTATATAAATCTAATTCCTTGGCTTGTCCAGTCTGTGACTCTATCCCTAGGATCTCAAATAGAATAGAGGGGCAAGGAGAAAAAAACAAAGAAATATATTATGCTATGGGTTTGGTTTTTTTTTTTGTCACAGTGGAACAAAATGTCTCAGTGAGTCCAGAAGGAAAAGGAAACATGAATTTACACTCTTAGCTTCAGGTCCTACTCCAAGGAAAGTTAACATGAACCACAGTTCTAATCACATACTAAGTTTGTCACATTCACAAAAACAGAGCAAAACAACAAAAACTTTCAATGTGAAAAGAAGTTTCTTCTGGGTTGGCTCCCTGAAACCTTTTGCCATGCTGTGTTCTGTAAACATCAGCAGAGTCAACTCCCTAGATTTGCACTTCACAGTGTCAGACCCATAAACAAGGGAGAGCAAAACATAAACTGTTGATTTACAATTCAGGTATTGGAGGAAGCCTCAGTAAAATCCTCTCTCCGTGCTTTGCTCTCAGAAACTTAAACAGAGCTCTAAAAACAGAGAACAGTAGGGTTCATCTCTACTCCATCAAAAGAAAATAGAAAATGAAGGGCTGAAGCTTTAATGATCAACCAGAAAGACTTAAACTGAAGAGGAAATAATTGTAAGGACAGTTAGAGAATATATACGTTTATAGGACTAGAGAGCAATTTTCTGGCACTGATTTTTATCATAGGTCAGAGGAGGCTCATTCACTTTCTTTTCTACCTTACCATTGCTAGGGTTTAAAAATATCCCCAAGATGTGAGCTACAAAAATTTGAACAATTCTATACATCTGGCATAGTGTCTCATCCTACCTCATGGAAACATTGTAAATTGTGTACTTTTAATAGGCTACATCTGAGTATAACAGGAATTAGGGAAACTGTTCTACTTGGTTGCCCTGCAATCATCCAAACCAGAACCATAACCCTGTGTTGGCCAATGAGTTTCTTGTTGAACTAGAAGAAAATACTAGCCACTCTTTGGAATAACTTCCAAGAATTCTGCCACAAACCTGCAGTCCCCAGTTTTCCTGTGCTTAAAAACATATAGTATAGCCTCCAAGATATTTTAAAACAAAATATAAACTAAGCTACCTTGGATTTAGTGGAGGCAGGAACCGAGTTAAAGGCAATTTTTCAGACACTGTTGTAAGGTGATGTTAATTCACGATATGGCCACTGCTAAGCTTAGCCTTATTCCACAGGCTTCTGATTATTTTTTTTTCTCTTTTACAGCAAGTCACAATTAGAGAGGGAAGAACAGGGAAACTTGTCACATAGACTTTGATAATTATAATCATAATTGTAGCTTCAGATCCTGACCTAAACAAAGCAAAAAACTAGAGATTTCAGTAAAAATAGGAAATGGACTTTCCCTCTAACCTGGAGATGAAGGATTTCAGCATGTTGCAGAGTAGTGTTTCTCTATAACCCTAACATTAACCATTCACTAACAGCCACATTCCTCTTCTTCATATTCCATCTGGAATTGTAAACTTTTCTGATACTCTGTGTTTAAGAATTACTTCTTCATTATGGCACTAGATCATATTTTATGTTCCTGAGCTTTGTCCAGTATGTACTTCATTCCCTTTTGTTTCTTTTCCTAGCCCCAGCTATAAATTCAATAAAGGGAGCCATTTTGAGAAAATCACTCACAGTGGCTCACCCTTTACCAAAGGTTTACAGAAACCCTATGCAAGGAAGAGAATGAAATAGGAGCTACTCTCTTGCTCTGACATCTGTTATCAATTTACATCACTATCAAGATTAGGGGAGAAAAAAATCCTAGAAGTCACTTTTTTCTTTCTAAGTTGTTCTTTATCATCTTGACCAAGTCCTGCAGAATCAGCAGGTTTCTGCTGTCCATGACCCTGAGCCTCAGACACCTCAGAATAAACTACCACTCTCTGTCTTGATTGAGGGTATTTTTTCAGCAGTAATTGTAGTTTCTAATAGACTGTTCTGCTTAACTGGAACCCAGAGGCTCCCAAACTTGTTCTTCAACTGTAATTTTGGGAAATAGCTGTCCTAATATGTGATATAAGGGAGTTTTAAAGGATTCAGTAATAAATCAATGTCTTTTTCTAATTCTGACCCAGTTGTCACCCTGCTTTTAAGGGTAATGCTTACTCAGAGTTGTTATTAGATTAGGTAAAAAACACAGAAACCATTCTCCCTTCCAGAATCATTGATGACTGAACTCCTCAAGACCTTCTTGGAAATCTTAATCTAGGCTTAATGGAAGATTCCTAGTCAAGTGTCACAACATCAAAAATTATTCTTAAATTATAAAACCAGCGTTGTAGAACTGTATCCATCCTTTGGTAGCTACAGCACTGTTTTATAGTGCTAGAGCTCTAATATACAGATTAACACTAGTGAAAGTACTGAGAAAGGCTCTTTCTTTTGCCACCAGTATTCATTCTACTTCAGAACAAGCACATAGGCAGCTGTGGCAAAAGACAGCCTTTTGGTTACTGTCCTCCACAACTTCCATAGTCTTAAGAAAATCACAGAGAACAATCTTTGGGCAGGGAAAAAACATGAACCATTTCCTTCTTTCATGCTCAACTTTCTGCAAAGTGAAAGTCATACCAAAGAGGAACATTTTATTTTTCTGAAGTTCACAAGATAGCTTTTGCTAAGTGTAGGCTTAGCAAAAGCAGACATTTCAGTCTAGTATTCATTTAATAGTGGAAAAATTACAGTTAGATAAGTAATTCTTCTGGCACTGAGCCATTATTTGGCCTCTATAACCCCATGCAGAGTTATAGGCTGGGGTTGGTGTGGCTGGAGGATGCCCAGGCAGAGAGGGACTTGGGGGTGCTGGTTGATAGGAAGCTGAATATGAGTCAGCAGTGTGCCCAGGCGGCCAAGAAGGCCAGTGGCATCCTGGCCTGCATCAAGAATAGTGTTGCCAGTAGGACCAGGGAAGTTATCCTTCCCTTGTATTTGACACTGGTTAGGCCACAGCTCGAGTGCTGTGTCCAGTTCTGGGCCCCTCAGTTTAAGAAGGATATTGAGTTGCTGGAGCATGTCCAGAGAAGGGCAACGAGGATGGTGAAGGGGCTGGAGCACAAGCCCTGTGAGGAACGGCTGAAGGAGCTGGGATTGTTCAGCCTGGAGAAGAGGAGGCTCAGGGGTGACCTTATCGCTGTCTATAACTACCTGAAAGGAGGTTGTAGTCAGGCGGGGGTCGGTCTCTTCTCTGAGGCTCCCAATGACAGAACGAGAGGACACAGTCTTAGGCTGCGTCAGGGGAGGTTTAGGTTGGATATCAGGAGGAACTTTTTCACAGTGAGAGTGATCCCCCACTGGAACGGGCTTCCCAGCGAGGTGGTGGAGTCACCGTCCTTGGATGTGTTTAAGGATAGGTTAGATGATGAACTTAGTGGTATGGTTTAGATGGTTTAAATGGTTTAGATGGTATAGATGTTAGACTGATGTTGGGTAAGTTGTTAACCTAGGTAAAGGTTGGACTTGATGATCTCCATGGTCTTTTCCAACCTTATTAATTCTGTGTCTATGTCTATCATTAGCATAGCAAAGTCTTTGGTGTGAAAGAGCACAATGCAATAAAACCCAATGTAATCCTGCTGTTGTGGTCTTGAGTGCACTACATGCTCTGATCATGCCTCAACAGGGACCCTCACCCTCCATCCACGGGCCAGGACTTCCTTTTCACCCTGTATTCTGGCCCCCACTCCTGGGCTAAGCCATGCTCTAGGTAGGTTCTGGCTTCTGTTGTCCTGATTTTCAGGCTATATTACTGAGTGGACCAGACTTCACTCTGCTTGATGGTTGCCGGGCTGCCAACAGAGCCAGTTACTGTCATTACCTCCACCCTGCTTGAGTACTATGGGACTCTGCTCTGTTGGTGCAGTCATTACCTCAGGTTCACTTGTGGCTCCTTGTCCCTCGGGGAACAACCCTGCTCTTGTACCTTGATACTGTATGTTCAGTAACTATAACCTTAACTCCACTCCTTTCTCATCTCATCCTTACTTGAGGTCAGCAAAATGTCTGTGTACATCAAAAAATCAAAGTTTCTTGCCTACTATGAAGCTTTGTGTGCAAACCCAACTCTTCAAATCCTTTAACCCGTGGACCTGAATCAGCCTTTGTGAAGTTTAGCAGGCCTTGAAAACAGGGTTCCTTGGAATTGCAATCTATGCTTCACACTGTAAGGACAAATGTAGTTTTACCCTTAAGAGTTACCCAATAAATGGGTGTTGAGTGGGCTCATTTTTTATTTCTGAAGCTGGTGATCGTGCACATTCAGGGAGCCTTGAAAAGTTCTGCAAGGAACTGTTTAGTCTCTGCTGCTCTTCTGTCTCATCTCCCTCTGCACCCTGCTTTCACTTAACAAAAACCTAGTTTGAAAAGAAAAACAGAAAAGTTATTATTTTTCAGCCTTTGCCTAGTTCATGTTTAGGTGTTGCTCAATGCAGTACTGAGACTAACTGCAGAATCTACTTTATGCAACCCTGTGTTTAATCACTGCAGAAACTTCAAACTGATACTATAATAATAACAGTTAATGATAATGATAATTATAATAGTAATAATGATAATAATAATAAGTAACAAACATTTTCCAAAACTCAGCTGTGTGACCTACATCCAAGTTTTGAGAAATGCAGATGTGTGACCTTGTCTCAACTTTCTTGAAAAAAAATGAACTTTGTAAGAGTGTGTCAGTTCTGCAAGATAACAAAAGCAAAAACAAAGTCAGAACTGAAGTCACTTGAGTCAATAATAGAAGTAGCTTAGGAGAAAAATACTGGCCTGAAGAAAGATATAAAATTCTGAAAGAAAATATAGAGAGCAGAAAAATGGCAAGATCAAGGATCATCCTGCTGTAGGCAGTAACCGAACTTAGTACTTCCCATCTGGTGATGACCGTTAGTCATCAAAGACTTGTTGGTTGTCTCCTGCAGGACTGTGAGCATTATTGTTAGTTCCAATTATTTTCCACATATAGGAGATCACTGTCTTGTAGTCGTTAGTTTTGTATAATCATGCTTGTAAATCCCCTTCTTTAACACAGTTAAAGGTGCTCAAATAGAACTGGTCTTCCAAAGAGTTACAAGTCTTCTAAACAGTAAGCAGAACATGAACTATAAGAAAACAGCCTACCATCTCTGTAGAATCTGGACCAATCTTCCATTAAGAGGTCTTTCAAGAACCCAAATGATAGCCTTTCTGTCTATAAATCGTATGTTTTTGACAGCTTGCAGTATGACTGAGAGACCTATTGATCCTGCCTGGCAGTAGAAAAAAATGCTAGTCTTCTTTTCTGACATTTAAAACTTAATTTTTCCAAGGATGCTGCATGGGCAAATTACAAACAAGTTTCTTCATCCCTTGATTTCCTAATCTTAATCCCAGGACCAGCCCTTTGTTAATCTGTAAAACATCCCAAGATTTATCACTTTTAATTCTAAAACTATTGATGTAAAGTAATTCACTCTCACGGAATTCACAGATTTGCCACAGGATTGTATGTTTTTGATATGGCTGATAGAAGATGATGTCACAGGGTTTATGAAATGCTTTTGTTTATTCATCTGATCTCCAACACAGTTGACTTTAGTCCAAATCCAGACTGCAACCTGGATATTTATTATATGTTTAACTTCAGCTTGGTCACTCAGATGAGAACTCAAGCCTTCCCTCCTTGCAGTATGACAGGGAGTCTTCTGGACCTCTGAAAAGCTCTTCAGATACACAGAAATAGCCAGTGCTATGGGAAGGGGTTGTTGACTCTAGCAGAGTAGACAAAAACTGACAAATTTAAAGGGTGTAAATTCGAGCTCAGTTGTCGCCCTCCTATTATTGATAGCAAAAAAGAATACCTGATTAGTTTTGAATTTCCTGACTTTTGAAACTCTTTTTACATTTCTTTTGTAGATCTTTTCAGTTTACCACATCAGTGACATGAAAGCCTTGCTGCATGAGGCAAATTTACAAAATTCATTTTTGTGAAGTCTCTCTCCTTTTGTCATGTCACTGGCATTAGACTCTCCAAATTGGCCTAATATGGTGTTATCCTGATATCTAACTGTAATTTCAATAGATGACAATTTTTGAAAAAAATCTATTATTTGTACAGAGTATAGCTGAGCCTGACATTTTTAAAGAGTTCTTGATTCTAACAAAAGTAATTTCCTATTTACAAGTAGTACATGCTAAACTAAAGAAGGAAATGCAATGACACACTGTGCGGAGTGCCAGTTGAGTGCCATTGCAACTCCTACACTTCCCTGGGTTATGGGTATCATTACACTGTCTAAGATATTTATTTGAGAAAAAATTTTGAATAGGAAAAGACCAAGATGAAAAATTTGTGTCTTCTGACCATTCAGCTTTCAGAGGTTGACAAGGATGCAGCCACATGATATGTTCTAGATACTATGATTTTCATATATGATCACTTTGTTGATATGCTTATTTATTTCCAGTTCAGAAATGGCTGAGTAAACTAATTTTTATTTTTTGAACTGCTAAAGGCACAACAGGTTTTTAGCATATTATTTACTATTCTAGTCTAAACAAACATAGTTATTTGTACAAAAGTATATTTCCTATTCTTTCTGTTTGTTTGGTTTTTTTTTAAAGAAATTTAAATCCTCATAACTAAAGAGTCAAAAATATTCATGTGACCCTAGTGACTTGTTGCCTACTGTAAACAGTAAATAGATGGAATGAACACTTAGTAAACATATTGGATTCTTAAGTGGTCAGAGACTGTATTGAGAGACATAGGCAAATAATTCAAAATGACTGACAAGTGAATTAATCTTATGTTCAACAATAGGGTGGAAGTCTTTCTTGGGCAAGAACCATCTTTTTGTTCTCTGCTATTACAGCATCTAGTGCATGACGTGTACCCACTTAGGGCTCTGAGGTGCTTTTACATTATAAATGATAATCTTCACAATCTTTCAATAGATATAGCAGATTTAATAAACCATTCTCAATTCAAACTCTAATTTAGAGATGTCATTATTGCATACACTTTGAAAAATCTTTTGAGGGGATGTTGGGTGACTAAGCTTAGAAAAAATCTAAACATTTAATTAAATTTTATTGGCTTCTCATTCTGGACAGTGATTTTTATGACAATGCAGTATCTGAGAAGAAAGAGGGTGGCATATACCCCGAAAGAGAGACAACAATGAATTCTGCGTATCAGTAAAGGGGTTTTTGAAATGGTTAATCAAACTAGCTGCAAGGAGTGGAGAGTTCTTTTTTATTTAAATAGGGCAGACTTCTGGGAGTGTGCTTGAGACCATCAGTTCTGTAATAAGTGCACTAATTCTATAATGATTTTCCTACATCATGGACATTAGATGTTGTAATATTAATGAATTTTGATAGATGGTGGGAAAATCAGTAATGAAAAATTAAAGCCTTAACCCTCTGCTAGAAAATTCATTCCTTTAGAAACAAATAGGAGTAGATACACACTGTTGTATATATAAAAGACTGAATGCTTTTATGTGTGTATAAAATGAGTATGTATATACATGAGGTACATATTATTCATTCTGTCTCATAATCTCCAATTATAAAAGACTTAGAACAAACATGATTACCTGAAACTGATTTGTAATATTTTTTTTAATTATAAAGACAAATTATCTCAGAATCAAATAATGATTTGAATTGGAAGGAACCTTTAAAGATCATCTAGTCTAACCCCTCTGCCATGAACAGGGCCACCTGGCCACTAGACCAGGTTGCTCAAAGCCCAGTCCAACCTGGCTTTGAAAACCTCCAGGGATAGGGCATCCGCAGCTGCTCTGAGCAGCTGTGCCAGTGCCTCACTACTCTCAACATAAAAAATTACTTCCTAATGACCAATCTAAATCTTTCAATTTAAAACCCTTGCACCTTTCCCTATCAGTACAGACTTCAGTAGTACGTCTCTCTCTCTCTTTTAAGCCCCCTTTATTTCCTGGGAGGCTGCTATAAGGTGTCCTCAGAGCTTTCTTCAGGCATGAAAACACTAGCTCTCAGCCTGTCTTCATACCATAGGTACTCCAGCTCTCTGATCATTTTTGTGGCCCTCTGGTCCTGCTCTGACAGGTTCACATCCTGCTTTTTTGACGGGCTTTAGAGTGTATGCAGTACCCCAGTAGAGGTGGAAAATCTTCTGCCTCAACTTGCTGAGAGTGCTTTTTTTGATGCAGCCCAGGATAATTTGCTTTCTGGGCTGCAAGCTCACATTGCTGGCTCATGACCAATTTTTTGTCCACAAGAATCTCCAAGTCCTTCTTTGCAGTACTGCTCTCAAGCCATTCGTCTCCCTGCCACTGTCTATGTCATTGCTGAGAATATTAAGTAGTACTGGTCCCAGTAGAGACCATTGAGGGACATCACCTGTTATGGGTTTCCTCTTGGAGGTTGAGCCCTTGACTATAACTCTTTGGATGCAGTTATCCAGTCAGTTCTTCATTCATCTAGCAATCCATCTATCAAGCCCAGACCTCTCCAATTTAGTGGCAAGCATGTTGTCGGGTATAAGATCAAAGATCTTACAGAAGTCTAGATAGATGACATCTGTAGCTCTTCCTTTGTCTACTAGTGCTGTTACTCCATTGTAAAAAGTGACTAGACTAGTTAAGCATGATTTGCCCTCGGTCAAGCCATGTTGATTGTCTTTAATCGCCTCCCTTTCTCCCGTATGTATCAACATACCTTCCAGCACATTCTGCTCCATGATCTTACTGGGCATGGAGAACAGGCTGACTGGTCGATAGTTCCCGATGTTTTTCTTTTTACCCTTTTTAAAAAAGAGCATGGTGCTTCCCTTTTTCCAGTCACTGGCAAATTCTTCTGACTGCCACAACTTTTCAAATATGATGGAGGGTGTCTTAGCAATATTCTATTGGATTAGTCTAATAAACTAGGGTTTACTACTGTCTGTGGCAGTGGTCACAAGGAGTTTACATTTAGGGTGCAAGTGTACCCTAAACACTGCACATAATGCAGTGCTTATGCTCATAATGTTCCCATTTTACTATCCCTGTATCCACAAATGTTGGATGAAAGTTATTGGAGAATGTATCCCTGCCTATCCTTTTTTGGTTTTTCCTTATGGATCTCTTCACACAATCACAGGATAGTTGGGGTTGGAAAGGACCTCGGGAAGTCATCTAGTCCAAATTCACTGATGAAGAAGGGCCATGTAGAACCAGTTGTCCAAGACCATGTCTGGATGGCTTTTGAATATCTCCTATGATGAAGACTTCACAGGCTTCCTGGGCAAACTCTGTCAGTGCTTGGTCAACTCACACTAAGAATATATTTATTCGTGTCTAGATGGACACTCCTGTGTTCTATTTTATGCTCATTGCTTCTTGTCCTCTCACTGGGCATGACTGAAGAGAGCCTGACTCCTTTATACCTGACTCCTTTATATCCTCTCTTCAGGTATTTAAATACATAGCAAGATTCCTGCTAAGCCTTCTCCATCTTGAACTCCCCAGTCTTTCCTCACAGGAGAGATTCTTAATTATATTTCTTGACAGTCTCTTCATCATATTTGTCTACCGGGTCTACTAGGTCCTTCTGTGCCAAGCTGCTTTCCAGCTAATTGAACAAAAGCTTCAGGAGCACAAGGCTAGATTCTAAGCAGTACAGGACATACCTTATATTGCTAGAAGTTCACTGGTGCCGCTGTCAAAAACTGAGTCTGCAAAAAGATATAGCTTTCTAAATTTTAATGATTATTCCATCTTTTACAAAGGATAATACAGATGAAATAGTAATAATTTAACCTGTGGCCCTGAAGTCAATTTAATCTCACACTGTGTCTACCCTCCAATCCACAGCTGGCAAAAATAGAGATGTAAAATGGTGGAATTTAATCACACACTTGGCTTATAAATGTGATGTTTTATTTCAGTCCTTAACTTTTCACAACTCTTGGTTTAATAGAAACCATAGTGAGAAATGTCTGCTATCTGTCATGGCCACCCAGATGACTGTGTATCTTCTTCATGCATCATGGTCAGGTTGTAGAAAGTAGTTATTTTAGTTCAAAAAAGCTGAATCATTTATTGTGTGTAGTGAATATCTACATAGTAAGAATCTGAAGACTCCTATTTGGTGTGCCAGCACTTAACTACTTTTGTAAACTCACAGAATGCAGGGGTAGCATACGCAAGATTTACTGTGCGAAGAAGGACTTGCATTTGAAAAAGGCGAAGCAAGTTCATGGATGGAAAACACAACTGTTTTCTCCTTCAAAATGGATAGGAATCTGAGAACCTTGTTTTACCTAGCCAGTGCAGGCAATGTACGCAGAAAAAGTAAGGGAAAAACCCGTCAATGATCAAATATTAGAGCATACTTAACAACCTAAGAACTAGAGTTAGTTAAATAACAATGGCTAAGCAAGTATAAGGTATTGCTTCACTGCAGGGAAGGATTTACTGATCCAGAAAACCACTTCAGTAACAGGGTTTTTTCACATTTGAAGAACAACAAATAATTAAGTTTCCAATTTTCACTCATTTGGTTGCCTTCCTAAAGTTTAACATTTGATAAAATAGGGAAAAACGGAAACATCTTCGGAGATCTAACACATCTTTCAGTACATTGCTTGTAAACAGGACACAGCATACAGTGCAAGTTGAAGTAGTACAGGCAATCCCATCTTTTCTTATTATTTGACCTTTGCTCTTTAACTGGTGGTAAATATTGTTAAAAGTAAAGCACACAAATTCCCTAAGAGTCACCTCTAAGTAATTTTCCAAAACTATTATGCAAATATTAGTTTCTGCTCATTGCAGTTTGTATTTGTGATATATGCAAGCTGAAGAACATCAGGGCTGAGTAATCTGCTTAAGAGTAGCACACTATAAATGTGATGGATTGTAACATTTTGCAAAGCACAAAAGGTAATTGAGTGGAATCAATTAGAAAAGTAGGAGGGCTTAGTGGAAAAGAGAGGAGCAATTTGTAAACTACTGTGACATCTTTTTTTTTTTGGCTAGGCTTTCCAAAACAGCTTAGTAAACCTTAGAATTTCAGGGATAATTGTAAGCAGCTTCTTTGAAAGTTCTGGCCTTTGTACTTATGAAAAAATGGAAGATCCATTGCTGTAGATGAAGGAAATAAATTTTCAGAACAATATAAGTTGCAAACAAATTCATTCCTTAAAAATGTGATATGTTTTAAACACTACTAAAAGCAAGTGTTTATGGAATACAGAGTCATTCATTACAGTAGTTGCTATACTTGCAAGTTAAAAGCACTACTTCTCACCTTGTTAAAATGTATTTAAAAAGCAGCTCCTTATAATAAGTTACTTCCCTTTGGTTAGGTCATAGTCACTATGCTGTTGCTGGTTTCTTTACTTCCCTAAACAAAATAATATATCTGTTGCTTAGGCAGTACTAGCTTTTCTCAGCATGTTTGTTTTTACAGGGCCAAGAACTGGACTCACTGGTCCTGATGGGTGCCTTCCAACTCAACATATTCTTTGATTCTATGAATTAATTGAGGAGACATGACTGGGATCTCCAAAAGAAAATGATGTCTTGAGCTCCCTAGAAATTTTCTTAAGGATATTCTTAACATGTTTCTAATTAGACAGAAAAGATAACATATGACATACTGCTACTTTCATCTTGCACTTTAGAGGTACTTTTTTCACACCAGCAGATTTTCTAAGTTATTACTTTGAAAAGCACTGTTTTAGCACTGTCTTTTTCACAACACTTCAAATAAAAGCCTAATTTTAATAAGTAATTTCGGAGAACCTTAGGAAATCTAACTGAGAAGTTAACAAAAGAAAAAATAAAAACAACACACAAAACCCCTCAAACAGCCAATCAAAAAAACTACAAACCAAAAAAACTCCAAAACACCAACCAAAAAACCCATAGTGGATAGTCACTACTGATTATTAATAATCAGTATTTTTAAAACCTTAATGAGGACACAAAATAGCATGGATCTCTGCTGCTAAAATAAATAATCTGTCAAGGAGCATATGAAAGGTGAGTTGGGGAAAATTCTTAGGATTAAATACAAATGCATCCCTTTTTTTTAAGACACAAATATATAACCAGCAGAAAGGAGATGCCTTATCTTACTTTTTGTGTATGGAAAGTTTACATGGTTCTTTGCTACAAAACACATGAGATAGTGTAGAAAATGGCCTTTTATTAATCTTAATACTTCAGAAGGCTGCTGAAGTTATGAAGTGTAAGAATAGTCTGCATTAATAATATTACACGTGTATTTGGGTTTATTGAGTGGGGCTCACACTGTATAAAATGTTCAGTATTTTTTGTTTTCTTACAGAAATACTGATCTTGATGAGTGGATAAAAAGAAGCCCTGGTTCTAATTAGACTCAGTCCTGGAACAAGACAATTTTTAGTCTTCTTCAGAAATGGCTATTTAGAAACTGAAGGTCACAGGTCTTGTATGAGAAAAATCAGTTCAGATCAAAAAGTCTTGTTTTTCCATATCAACAATAATGTCTTCACTGAAAAAATCCTATGTCAGCTCTGATTATGGCTTTAAAGATTAGGTATGTTGGTAAATAAGATGAGATCTGAGAATAATAATCAGCCTATTCATAAGAATTTTTAGAGTGAGAAATTGTACATTTGTGAATAAATTTTGGATATATTCTTTGCTCTTCTAGATATATTTTTATATCATAAATATCTATCACAAGAGAATTAGACCCCATTTTTTTCTTCTATATATTTCAGCATTTACCTCTTGATAATTTTAATGCTTGAATGGTAAAGCATTCCTCTGCAATGTTATTGCTATCATGGTTGCCACTGTTACTATGACTATTACTATTATTATTATTTCTTATTGAGTATTTATTCTTTTTGTTACTGTCTGTCTATCTGTGTGTCTGTCTGTCTATCTATCTATCTTACACATACATAATTATATATATATATAATTTGTAACTCATTCCATTACAGTAGTTGTAGATACAATTCTTTCACATGGTCACAGAGTACAAAAGCCAAATATTTAAAGCAAGCTACTTAGTAAGATTTTCAATATTTCAGCAAAAAACACTCATGTTCATTGCAGGCTGTATTAAAATTCCTATCACATTCAACCGGAAAAAAAAGGACGCTACAAATGTAACTTGCTGCCAAATCTGTATTACTGCATCCTTAACTGTCTTTACAAATCTGTGCTAAAGAGCAGTAGGTCCATATTCTCTGACTTTCTCAGACTGTGTATCTGAAATCTAAGCAGTTCCTAGCAGTAAAAAATATCAGTCCTTGTATAGGGTTAACTTACACTGCTATTAATTGAAGCTTGCTCTATACAGAAACTGAAGGATTTAATCTCCTGTACTAAATATTCACTAAAAAAAGTATGCATTTTCCTTTAACATTACTTATTAATGTGAGCGAAGAGGTGGAGATATAAAATAAAACACCAGTTTCTCATTGAAGTCAAAGTAGTAGCTAAGAAGCTAGACACTGGATTTCTAAGTCAGTATTTGAACAAAATCAATAGATAATTATGTCTCAGACAAAATCTTGAATAAGAAATAGATACTAGATTTTTATGGCAGCTGTATAGTGACATGTGACTTTACACATGGATAAGAAGACAGTTCAGAACTACCTCAGAACACTAGAAAACACAATCCTCTATTATATCCTTTTCTCAAATTTTCTTACTGTAATATGATCTACTGTGATCTTATTTGAGACTAAATCTTGTTTGTGCAACAGTTCCCATGGTCCTTTTTCTTTGTGAGACATATCATTATTGTCCTGTCAAAGAACCTCTTTCCATCACTTTCTGTAGCCCCCACTGCTCCAAGCTGAAAGGAAATATATTTGATGAAAACTTATTATCAGCTGGATTTGTTCTCGGCCAATTTTGTTCCACTTTTTTTATGAATTACTTGGATAGTGGAAAGGATGGCACGTTAAGTGCTATGTCTGACATCAAACCAAGAGGATTACTACCTCATTCAGGATCTGGTTCTGATTCCAATTACACCTTGACACAAGATGAGTAGAAAGGGCTACACTTCATCAAGGATAAATCAAATGCATAAATGGAGAACGACTAGTTAAGCCAATATATGGGCAAAGGTCTCTCACAAGCTATGTGTGAGTCAGAGTCGTGGGCTCAGACTGATACCTTTGTCTCAAACCTTTTTCCTTACTTATTGAACAAAGTCCATCTCTTTCAAGTTGTGATGATTATTCAGCCTTCACAATTACTTCATCAGACTGAAAGAAATTCAGAGATGATACCAAAGTTAAGGCAATGTATCAGAGGGGTAATAAGGTGAGCTGTTGTGCTTATGACTTTGTGTTGTGCTTATGACTTTGTACTGTGCTTATAACCCTTTCATGTCTTTCATCAAATCCTAACTGTACTTTTCACTTGAATGAACTTACTAATATTTTGTTTGCAAATCATTTTTTGGTACTAAAATTGTCTTCAGGATGAAGACTGAAGAATATTGACTGTATATACTGCAGTGAATCTAGTGTATCCTATACCTTTCCTAGATACCAAGTCTACTCTCGTGTATCCAAACTTCCTTATGCCAGAGCAGTGTAGCTACAATTATAGTAAGAATGGGTGCCTGACCTTTTCAAAACCATGCCCTGGAACTGCATGTGAGGATGGCAAGGTTGTACGGTACCAAATTCTCTTTGGGACCTTGCTAGGTAGTTGATACTGCTGTGTATTGGTACAGGTAATTGTATTCAACCATCCAGCAGTACTCCTGGGTCTTGCTTCATTTACAGGAATACACTGCTTTTAACAAGTTCAGGTTCTCATGACACAAGTTGTGAAAAACATAATTAGGATTTACTAAGTACTCTCAGAAGACTACCAGGCCTTTTGTAGTTTTGGGAGTCCTTAGGAATCTGCAGACTTCTCTAAGCTAAAAGACTGGTTGCCAAGTGAGTGGGAAAAAGTGTTATCTTTAAGATGTTAGGCAGGTCCTGCTGAAAAATATCCTAAAAATAAAATGAGGATATGGGAATGGACATGACCTTGGACTTGTTGCAGAAACCTTTATGTTACTATCAAAAAATAGGTAAACCCTTATTATTAAAAAATTAAAACCTCATAATTTTGATACATATTACTAGGAATATTTTGAAAGAAACTACAAATAACTTGATGAGGGATAGTATGGCCTCAGAAAGAACACTTTTTCCACTGCTTGGTTAATGGTCTTAAAATAAGGTGTGTGAAAAATGGATCAGAGTCCAGCAGAGAGCCTAAGACAGTATAGAGCCATAATCTATGAGGAAAGTTTGAAATAGGAATATTTATTCAGTCTAGAGAAGAGGCTGAGTCATGAAATGATCTTTTTGTGTTTAAAGGCTGTTATAAAAAGATAGCTAGCAATTGTTCTCTGTCTGCTGAGCAAGGACAAGATGGAATTAACTCCATTTGATCAAGGATTATTTAAACTGAGTACTAGGAAAGAATTGCTATTACGATAGTAAATGCTCAAACAGTCCATTTAGAGAACATCTTCTCACTGACTGGCTTTAACAATTGTAAGCAAACAGCTGTCTCACTCTTCTATTGATTTGACCTCACTTAATATTGCTGATGTATGTCTTGGTCTCCCTTCTGGACACTCATATGTCTACATTTTGATAGTAAAAATATTACATTCATTCCCATTCGGAAGCACAGGAAGAGGAACAGGAGGCTTTTACATTCTCTCTCTCCCCCTTCAACTGCACACCTTTTGCTACAAGTCCTTGTAGAATTGATGGCTTGCATGTCATAAAAGACAATTATTATCTCCAAAGCAAAATTGCAGAGAAACCCTCTGCAACCATGGCACAGTCTGTAGTAGCAAGAGCAGTGCTTGAATCCCCAGATAAATTCAGCTGAATTGCAATTTAGATATTGGGGGGGTGATATTGGCAATTTGTTGCTGCTAATTCAGAAGGTATACAATTTTTGCAGCCTGATATTGCAAAAGGTAAATTTAAGTCTAAAATACTTTTCAGAAATGATCTGGTGCCTGAGGTTAGTTGGACACTGGGATCTGTAAATATGGCGGATGATGTGTGCTATTTTGATTTAGCTGAAGACAGACAGGCTCTGTGCCCCTGTGACCAATAGGAGGATCCCCTGTTTATTTTCAATTATGCCATGCTGCTCAGTTTTGTACCTTCAAGCTGCCAATTTTAACAGAGAAATATTATTTTGTTTAATAGAATTTGTGTTCAATTTTTGCTTTTGTGGGTGCATTGAAGGGGACAACATGCAGTACTCAGTCTTCAGAAATAACAGGGTTTTATTCATTGAGGTACTAGTTTTATATGAAGAACTGTTATGTCAAACTTTTGCTAAACTTCAGCAAAGTTGCTGGTATTTTTAGGACTGTTAGAAAATAACAAACCAGGTTTTTCAACAGTTTCTGGCCAAAGATGCTACATTCTTTATAATTAGATTGTGTCATTCTGGCTAACAAGTTTCTCTTTACCAGACCTTTATATTTTGAAAAGATGGAAAATGGCTTTGCTCTGACCTTATCAAACCGGAGGTGATCTCTGGAACAGGTTACTGCACTGATCATCTGCACTGGCTTGTGCTTGGAAAGGCTGCACCAAAGAAAATCTCTGCAGTAAAAGCTTTTAAAGCTTCTCTTGCTCTCTCTTCCCTCTCTCCTCCCCTTTTTTAATTTCTATTTTTTATTGGTTTGAGTTTTTTGTTTGTGGGTTTTGTTTTTTGTTTTGTGGTGTTTTTTGTTTTTGTTCTTGTTTTTGCTCAGATGGGTTTCCATTCTGATATCGGGTTAATTGGGTGAGTGTGAGGGTTTGGGAGAGGGAGCCGGGGGGGTGCTGGGTCCTCTGGAAGGGAGGGTATTGGGGGTTCTTAGTGGGAGGGGGGAGGAAAGGGGATATTTTCTTTTAAACGGTTCGCTGGCTCCCCGCTCTGTTATAAATCCTGTTTTTTTCTCTTAATAGCCTTCCCTCGCTTTCCCCCCCCATCCACCTTGCCCTTCAGGCTGGCTAGAGGGGAGGGNCTGGCAGATGCAGATGCGGATGGGAGACGCTGGCCGGAGGCATCTGGCTGCAAGCGCTGGTTGAGACCCCGGCGGCGGGTGCCAGCAGACATGGCGCTGCTCGAGGTCTGACAGTTTTCCCAAGTTTTCGTGGCACGGAGCGGAGCCCGGCACCGGCTGGCTGCTGCCCGGTGTGTGGTCCCGGCGCCGGGGAGAGACAGTCGCTGGGCTGTTCCCTGCCTCTCCCTCGGGCGGCGGCTGCCCAATCCCTGGTGTCTGCAATGGGCTCTGGCAGTGGCAGGTGCGGATACGCACCGGTTGTTCCTCGCTGGCGGTGCCCCAGTGCCCGTGGGCACGGGGCGGTGGCGGCGCCCCGCCACCGTGGCCAGTGGCTGGCAGTCGGCAGCAGCTCTGCCAGCCCTGCACCGCTACAAAAGTGCCCCGGTGGCTGCGCCAGCCCCCCCCTGCACGCTGCCATGAGGGAGCCCGGTGAGGGGGTCCCACGGTCCCAACAGCCCTGGGAACGGCCCCCACGTGGTGGTGTGGGCACGGTGGCTGCTTGGGTGGCTCCTGTGGCCCCAGTGGCCTCGGGGACCCCTTTTGAGGTTCCCACAGATGGTGGGTGCCGTGGAGAGGCAGCAGCCAGCCCACGGCTGGTAAAAAACATGGCGCCGGGAAGCGGCTGGCTTGTGGTTTTTGGCGAGAACCGCCATTTTGCTGGAGCCGAAGATCTCGGAAGGAGGGGTGGAGCCCGGACTGCTGGCCAATCCGAAGAGGCGAAGCCAGGAAGAAGATGGCGAGATTCGCGCAGGACATGGAGAGCTTAAAAGCCTGAAGAAACAGAAGCTCTCTCTCTTTGGCTTCCAGCGAGCTGGAGAGCAGCAGCATGGCCCCTCTTCTCCGACTCCCAGGCCCCGTGGGTTGACTCCGCCCCCCTCCATCGGCTCCAGAGCCAAGCCAGCATAACTGCAAGTGAAAAGCTTCCCCAAATAGTGTCCCTGGGTTTGGGGGTGTGCTTTTCATTTTTGTGTTTTGCAGAGACTTCAAGGGCTGGGAGCAGTTACCATCAGAAGGAGACAGAGAGAAGAGGAGCGGCTTTTCCTTTCCCCTTGCTTCTCTTTGTCCAGCCTGCCTGGCCTTGGAAAAGCAGTTCCCTTATTCCCTTTTTTTCCTTTTTCCCTTTTGCATGGTTCTTTGTCGGTTGTAACTCTGTGTTAAGTCTGGAGTTCCCTTAAACTGTTATCTTTTCTTTGGTTGAGCTCCAGATGAATAAACTGTTTCCCTGTTGTTTAAATTCTGTTCAGTCTTCTTGTCACTGTTGAGCGTGCCCCTAGTTAAAACAGTGGTCCTAAACCACCACAGTGAGGCGCTGCTCATTCTGAGATAAGACGCTGCCTTGGCTGTGCTATCAAGCCACTGTTTTGACTGATAGTTTTCTGCTGTTTAAAGTGCTCTCTAACAAGCTTTACCCTTTCATATGCATCTCTAGTTTAAAGGGTTTGAGGAAACTCAAAAAGCTAACATTCTTCGTAAAGCACAGCAAATCTGAGTTATCCATGGGAAAGTACTGCATATCCATTATGGAAAATGTTAGAAAAATTGAAACTGCAGAGCTGTCTGCAAATACTTAGAGAAGATCACTGATCTCGTTGACTGTTACGGTGCTTTTATGAGTCAGTACATAATGTAGGCAGAAATATCTAATTTAGCATTGTCTCATCAGGTTGTGGCAAGCCATCCAGATGACATTGTTAAAACACGGTGGTCTTTATCTGCTTTAAAGGTTTAATTTTTTAGTTACTTAAAATAATTTTGTGCCCTTGGACATATTGTGAACCTATAAAACAAAAGTTATTTGAGGTAGATTTGCCATGTCCAGTGTTTAGCTCCTACTATGTGTACAGGGAAGGAACTGTAGACCATCAGCAAGAGATGGAGTGGCTGGTTAGAGGAGAAGGGATATTCTGCGGATCATTCTTCTCCAATGTCTTTTTGAACAGCTGTAATCGCTGTTTGTCTTCATCTAAAAGTAACATTTCTCTATGGGGAGACTTGCTTCCTTGGTCTTAATATGATCTGATAACTTACAGTATAAACTGATTCCTCAGGCTGTTGAACCAACATAGCAGATAACAAAAACCCTATCTGACCAACTTCGTCCACCTTGGTCCCAGTGATACCTTTGTGCATAAATTTGTCATTTCAGGTACTGAAATCAGGTTAATATGGATCTCATAAAGGCTTATTAATAAAGTAACCTAGGCATTGCTGGCCTTGCAAGAATCTGTTCCCCAAAATGTCTTAATATTCCCCTCTACTATCTATGAAGTTCAACCATTTTTCACATAATGCATTTTTATCCATCTGCTAAACCCATTATGTCCCTTTTGGCACTATCTGTAACATTCTTCAGTTCCTTAGATTAATCTCTGTCATGTCCAGCAATTTCTTGTGTCACATTCTTAGTTTTCCATGTCCTGTTCACCTAGCTTCACTTCAGAGTAGGACAATGCCAGCTGGCTAGTCTTTTGTCTGCCAGGCTAATGTGGACATACAGAGTATTTTATATGTCCTGTGTGACCAATATGCCACTTTTCTTTCAATAGAAATCAGAAAAAAAATGGATGAGGGAAAAAAAAAAGAAAGCCATATAGCTTTCAACCCAGCAAATGGAGTAAGGAAATTGTGTTATTTGCCATAACCTCAGAATTCTTGGCATCAAAAATCATTCTGGTAGACAAAAAAAACCTCTATAGCTATAAAAAAACCCTCTAAAGCTATATATATAAATAGCTACTCCTTGGTAGGATATCTAAAGTTGAAGGTGAAGGTGCTGGTAAATCTTAACACATTTTACTAGGTTAAGCATAAAAGGTGAGAAAAAAGAAAAAAATGAGGTCTTGCAATATAATAGAACTAGCGTCTGTCAATGTTCTCCTTAGTAAAACATTATAAATATTTATGTACATTGCAGTATTCTAAATTCTGCCTCTCTCTGTATCCAAATTCAGTATTGGAACAGTGAGTCGATTGTGTTTTTCAGTAAGAGAAAGACTTCTTATAGGGAAACCTGTTCTGTATGAAATGTTCATTAAGAACACCCTGACCTTATCCATTTAACTTGTCCTTCCATAGAAGCCCTTTTTCAGAAGAAGGAAAATGAGTACAAGTGGGTAGATCCATGCAGGAATACACTGTACAGAATCTAATATGCATTTTAGACTTCTAAATGGTTTGTAAATCTGTTTTATCTCAGATCAAAACTCTTTCAAGTTACAAGTGATAATAATACAAGTAAACATTTTTCTCAGGCAGAGTAGTCAGGCATGGAGTTCACTCTTTGTCATCCCATGGTGTAGTGAATAAGTGTTTTAAGGTCGCTTAAGAAATGACCAGAAAAGGTATTAGCAAAACCGGGTTTAATATAAAAGCAGCAACATGACAAAGTTTCTCAGATCATTGTGTGGCTTGAAAGGAAAGGGGGGATGTACCACCACACACGGTAGATTACCGCTATTCAATTCGGTTGAACACATAATCAAATATGTTGTCTTTGTCAACTAAGCTGTATCTATTTCTCTAATAGCTTTTCTTGTATTTTTTTCCTGAATATAGGATACCTGAAAAAAAGGTAAGGCTTAAAATACACAATAATAATATTTTCTACTAGCAGAACATTGATGTTGATAAAGCATATTCATTCTCAGTTTGAAAACATATAATGACAAAAAAATGCTCTAACTGCTTAATGATCTTCGACTCAGTCATGGAATTCACACCACAACTCTCCATTGTCCTTTGATGCAGCTCATTAAGTTCTAGAAATACTATCTGAGAAACTGAAGTCATTCATTCTCTATCCACTTGCTATAGAACTCAGAAAGGCAAAGAATGGTTTAGGTAGAAAGGAACCTTAAAGATCATCTATTTCCAACCACCCTGCCATGGACACCATGGGAAGGGACATCTTGTTCTAGCCAGCTTGCTCCAAGCCCTGTCCAAGTTGTCCAGGATACTTCCAAAGATAAGGCATCCACAGCCGCTCTGGGCAACATATGCCAGTGCCTCACCACCCTCAAAGTCAAGAATTTCTTCCTGATATCTATCCTGAACCTACTCTCTTTCATTTTAAAGCCATCGCCAGCTATTGTACCAATTTGTAGTGCCACTTTTTTCCTTTTCTTTAGCACTTTTTACTATGACTTTTGGAAGACTAACGTAGGACCAAAAGAAGCGGTGGTGGTGATGATGGCAAAGTACACAAATTTGAATAAATAGACAGGGCAGGCAGAGTGAGGTGAAATTGGAGGCCAAAAGACACCTAACACATTTTCTGATGCAGGCAGAGAGCCTTAGCAGAGCACTGTTTTTGTGACTGCAGGCTGCTTAGATGAAACATTGTTAAAATTTCTGAGGTCTTAAAAATTAGTTACTTGTATTAAAGTTATATGAAGTTCTCCACAGCTGTCCTCTTCCCCTGGGCAGCAAGAAGTCTCTAAATTACTTCTCAGAGCTGTGCCAGAAAATTCTTTTAATTGTTGGAAAGCATGACACCTATTTCTTTAAAACCTTCTCTGCTTATTTAACTCCTGGTTCACTCACCTTAGCTACAGAAGTTAGATCAAAATTTTTAAAATTTTCTTTTGACACTTACAGAAAAGGTCTTTTAATAATATTGATTATTATGGAATGATTTGGGTTTTTTTTTTAATTGCTAGCTTTGATTAAGATAAAACTCTCTATAAACCACCTCCCTAAATTATCCAACTACCATGTGATGAGAGATATAGCATTTATGCAAACTGTTTTCTCAGGAAAGAAAAAATCAAGTCAAAGTGCAATATGCAATAAAACCCATGTTTAGAGTCGACGATTAATTTTTTGGGGTTGAGTGTGTGCTGCTACTATATGTACACAAAAATTTTAAAATAAGTTTGGGAAGTACACGATTGTTGTGTGACACAGAAGCTTGATAATCGTTAATTAGCTCGGCTAAAGTTAGAAAGTGCTAAAGCTCCTGTCAGAATCAGACTCATTATTGCCTGCTCTTGTGATTTTAATGTAGTAAGTGTCTTTCCTTGAAAGCCTGCCATAACTTCAGTGACTAGAGTAGAATTTCAACTTTAATTTAAAAAATTTCAAATTTAGGTGTCTGGTTAAGCATAAGAGTTTGAAAATATAAACTGTATATAACCTGGTATTAAATTAAATCATCTCGTGACCTTTAATATATTATCTTTATTTTTGAATGTTTGACAATTAAGCATTCTCAGCTGGGGAAGGAAAGCTTTTGTTTAGCATGACAGAACTTCGGAGTGCACACAAAAAGTGCCAAATGTGATTTCTTGTAGATTAGTCTTTTTGCTGCCACCGTCATTGTCATCGCCTAGTTCACTGTTAACATAAATAAGTCAGATAGCAGTCTGTGTTTCTCAGGTACAGAACTCATTTTCACTGGGAACTTGCCAGACACTATATCAGACTAATACTTTTATTGGCTGGCAAAGATAGTTCAGAATGTGAATACATATCTTTTCTTTTTTTTGACTGCAACTTGGTAATGATTTCTTTTTAATCAGTGTAAAAATTAACTCTCTGTATTCATCATGTAATTTCTTCAATTTATTAAAACTATGTAAAAAAAGGGAATTTGCAGGGAGAATGTTAGGCAACTTGGGAACACAAATAGGGAAATAGCATCTTTTTTCCCATATCACTAGTCTCCTTTGCTTCAGCGCCGTTGTGAAACTGCAGTTTCCCAGAACATTCTGCATAACAGTTTTATGAAGCTGATTCCTAGACATTTTCTCTGAATTTAATCAATATTCTCAGACCAAACAAAAGCATGCTCATATGCTCATTTCTACTTGTGAAAACAAGGGTCAGCCTTTGCTGACTTTATTTCCCTTGTGTAGCACTTTACAAATGAGATGCCAAGTGTAGAGTTTGTAAAGCAGGGCTCTGCTCAGACTTATGCTACCTTAACCCTCTACTACGTCCAAAATGACACTGTGGAAAATGCAATGTGCACTGTCTAAAGAGGTTCTGTCCATCTACTCAAAGCCTCATTCACCCATGTAACATAAGTGCAAGGATCATAATGCAGTGTTTGGGGAAGTCAAAGAACTTCCTCTCTTTCTGGCCAGCTACATAAAATTTGGACAACCAGACCCATCACTGTCCCTCAGGAGCCTGTGTCAGCTCTTGTCTGTTGTATGTCTTATATTTTTGTGTTTAATAGAAATAATTTATTCTTGTACTATAGTATTAGTAGTGTTTACTAGCAGGAACCATAGTATGTTGTGGGATATGAGTTTCAAATGAGCAGAAGCTGAAATACTGAGTAGCTATTTCACTTAGAAGCATTTGTTTTTGGAAAGAGTAGAGAAATTGTTTTCCATTGAAATCAATTTAACACTGAAAAGCCCCAGAAGAGATTTCCCTGGATGCTTAAGTGGAATGGGTATGCCTATTCCATAAGCATGATTGAAATATATTTGTCTGTACATATTGGAGAACAGTACATTAATATAACAACAATAAAATAAAAATCCTGAGCAGAATTATGGTTTCATATTTTAGTGGTACTGTTTTGTTAGTTACTATTTATTAGTATCAATATGCCTACATGCTCTACTCATGGACAGAAGAATTACTATACAAGCATAAACAGAAAGATTGTTCTCCAAATAATTTACAGTGCAAATGTAAGTCATCCCTGTGAACTCAGCATCCTCGGTCAGGAAAGCTGAGAGATACCCTTGCGATATTGCTCCAACGGAAGGATGATTTCCTCTTAGAATACTGGTGGAAAAAACCCACTTTGATAAACTATATGCAAACTGTTTTATGTACATTGCTGCTCCATAGTAGCTGGATCCCATTTCTGCTTGCCTTTGAAGACTACTGGAATATGAAGACAGTTGCTTAGGCGGACTACTCGCAGGAGTGCTGGGCAACTGCCAGTTTGTGTGTTCATATGGCTGATTTAGGAATTGGGAAGCTGGGATGCCTCAGCAATGATGCAGTCTTCCTTTGATAGTGGTGGTCTTAGGTTAGTGGTCACTGCAGTGTTTTTGAAGACTCATTCAAGTAATTGGGTTAACACCAGGGACAAATTTTATGCAGTCCAAAGGCAAGTTATGCAAGTGTTTTGGTGGAGATTTAAATACATATTTATGTAGCTAGCTTGAATATTTTACCTTTAGATTTTCTGTGAATGTAAATATTGATAACTACCCATAAAACTGGGCAAGACTGTGCACCTGATGTACAGAACGTGTGGGCATGTAGATTTCAAACATTTTTATTTATTATTATTGGTTCCAAAATACTGGAAAAAATGTGTTCCGTCTTTAAAAAATATTAGCTGCCATCCATATTAGTTAAAAGGATCTTTCATGCCGCATTGAATGAGTTTTTTTTCCTTCAGAATCTGTGAACCTAACAGCTGGTATTTTTTTTTTTTTTTTTGAGCCCCAGTTAGCCCGTCTTCTTAAGCGCATAAAACATAGAGGGAAAAGTGGTTATCAGGATACAATTTACAGGAGCTGGTAACCTTCTCAGCATTTATCAGAACCTCAGCACCCGTAGTTGGTCTCCAAAATGTATGTGTTTGTTCCACTCAGCTTGATCAAGGTATAAATCAGAGAGGAGAATTCTTCCCCCTGAACATTTTAAAGACAGATAGAGATGCAGATGGGTTCAGTAAAACACGAGACTGAATCTAAATGTGAAATGAAATATAGATGAAAGTGCCTTGCTTCAGACAATTTTAATATTAATATCAACATCTCTTGGATGAAAAAGACCAATATTTTGTGGTTGTGACATTTTCCAGAGGTTTAAAACAGGCAGATTTCTTAGGGATATATCTGAACTTGACGGAAAAATAAAACTATTTTGCAAATAGTAGTATGATTTTAGACTCAGCCCAGACTGATACGCTGAGTTCCACTACCTGCCTACATTTGGGGATTTAAAAATAAAGAAGGAATAACTTTCAATGGGTTTAAAAGTAGATGTGTAACATTCTGATTCTGCAATAACTGCTGAGTAGGCTTGCTTGTTTTTGCTCCTTATGCAAAAATTCTTCAGAATCAAACATATACAGATGGAGATTATGAATTATCTCTTTGTCCTAGATAGCAAACCCACAATTTCTAATGGAATTGGATAGCATTAATAATATATAACTTTTCTACCGTCTGCTGGCAAAGTCTTGTGGAAACATTTTTACAGAAAACAAGGTCTGATTTGTGAAACCTGAATCAAGATCAGAGATGTTCTGGATGTTTGATCTTAAAATGAACAGTAGATGGCTTCAGAGAACATTCCCACCAGTGATTCTTGGCTGCAAATAAATACTGAGAACACAGCCACAGACAATACAGAATGGCCCCAAAGAGTTTAAGTGGCAAAGTCAAATTTTCTTATTTTTACATACATTGCTAGTAAAAAAAAAAGTTGAAACATAGGTTTTTTGACTAAAATGCACAGCCCAAATTCCATATATAATAACATTTAAAGCCATAGTAGGACTGGATTATGCTGAAGTTCTCCTGAGCCTGATGTCTCCCATGAGAGAGAATCTTGTACAAGATAGGGTAGGGAAAAGGTTTCTGAAGAAAGTGTTTATTGCAACTTACCTTCATAAACCTTTCCAGCTCCCATCAACTGGTTGTATCCATAGTGCTGCGGAAATAATAAGTGATAAATCTGTCTTCTGCTACCCTATAAATCTGTCCTTAAACACAGAATGCCGTTTTTCACCACATCATAGCAATAGCTCAGATACACACTTCACAGTAAAGTCATTTGTGCTTGTAACTTCATGAGTGCTTACTTCATGGAGTAATTACTGAGTTTCATGACAATTATGATGTCTTTTTTTCCCCTTTGTTCTTGTCTAAGGTAGAAAACCACAATTGTTGTATTGCTTTATATCTCAAAGGAGTTAAAGTGGTTAAAAACCACACCACAGCACTAGTAAATTGAATAATGTTAGAGAAGATTGGACTCAAATGATTTAAATATTTTTAGATGTAGAGGCTTACCTTGTCCCAGATCTGCTTGAAAAACTCCGATTTAGGATTCGAATAGGCTGGCATAGATATATTTTAATTTTTTGTTTAAGGAAAATGTCTAAATTGTCTCACACTACTGGAATTATTCCAATGTTGGGCTACAGTATTTTGTTCCATTTGAATAATCAAAAAAAGCTGCTTGCTTTTTCTCCCACCCACATATATGCTTTTGTCTATATTTGCATAAGCATATGAGAAAGGTTTTGTCTTTTTCACAATTAAAAAATAAATGTAAATGCTACTTCAGAAAAAAACAGTGCTCCAAATAAACCGCATTTTAATACATTAATACATTTAATACATTTTCTACTTTAAATTCTAGAGTTACATAGTCTTGTGAGTTGTCTTTAATAAAGTAATTTCTCTCAAACCTTGAGACAAAATGAGAGCATACTCATCTCTAGCATTTCAAGCAAATAACTGCCTTTATAATATTACATTTGTAAAATACTTCAGTAGTGATTCTTGCTGTTGGATTTTGAAGACTGAAAATGATGATGTTATCTATAGATTTAGAGACTAGGCTTTCTCATGGTCCAGTATGTTATAAAATAAAATAATCACTTGTTTATCAACTAGCTGATACCTTAATGTTCATGCTTTTTTCCCCCACTCTAATAAAGGATCTTTATTTTAATTTTTTCTCTGTAACTTCCTTATCAAATGGTAGAATTCACTGCTACATAAACAAGTAAGAATTATGCAAATAATTTTAAATTATAAATTAAATTCCCTCTTTAAAAGAATTAAAAATAGAATATGAAATCTGTTGGCTTTTTATCCTACTCCGTCTCTTTTCCTGTCCTCATATACATGAGGACATGGATACATTCACCTGAGTTTTCATGTCTAGCTTCAGAGACCAGTTTATTTTTTCACTTGTAAATTTATGTAATAAAATTCTGGGGTGTCAGTTGCATCAGATAAGCAGAATTAGCCCACTTATAAATACCCCAAATCTTCCTGCAAAGGGGGGAAAAAAATCTGTATGCATGGCATTAACTCTGTGCGCAGGAGCAATCTCCTCAGAATCCATTTGAGTGTTTGGGGAGATGCATGGTAGCTTGTGCTGACCATCAAATTAGTGCTGTCAGGTTTGCTGAATCAGAGCACCACTGTGCCTGTCTAATGCCTCCGTAGCTCCTCTGATGATGAATATTGACAACAAGGAAGCTGCCTGTTTTTGTTGCTAATTTGTTATCTTATTTATAGGTCTTTTGGGTGTATGTCACCTTTATGTATGATGTATTTCCACTGTTGATGTTGCCTTCCTTCTGCTCTCAGTAGTGTTCCTGTGTCCCAGCAGATTCATACGTTCGTGACAATGAAAGAGACAGAAGTGACAACTCTCCTCCTAGGAGCAGCTCATAAATTATCCCTTACAACCAAAGCACCAGACAAAACAGTTTTTTTCAAGTGGTCACAGATGAGCTATGTCCAAAGGAATTTTCCTTTTCAGATGTTCACTAATGCATCTGTTTACTGATCTAGGGCATGCAAACTGAGAAAAGGTCATGATTTGCAGGTGCAAATACATTTGCCAAAGCCCCCTGAAGACTAGCTTGATTCTGATGATAGTGAGTGCTAGGTAAAACTGAAGGTCTTAGCCATATGGTTTCAACTGTATTTTCTAGTTGAAGTGTAACATTGAGTGCAAAATTTTATCTCCAGCAGGGAGAAAGCACAAAGCAAAAGATGAGAGAGAAATGGAGGCAGAGAAATTAATGCTACTAGCTGTGACTAAAGCTGCTACAAATATGGTGAGTTCAGAACACTTAACATATTTATTTCAAAAGAAGTTTTAAATAACTGTAATTAAATGTAATTAAATAATTAAATGATTGCCCATATAAAATTGTATCACATAGAATTAAAGATAACTAAATTCTATACGGCAAAACAAAGGTAACACTAAGATGGGAAGAGAAGTTGGGATAGTCTTTCTACAAAACTCTTGAGAATGAAACCTCACTCCCAAACAAAAAAAACCCCAATGATATCTGAGCAAAAAAAATCCCACCTGGAGTTTTTCTTTTTTCTTTTTTCTTTTTTCTTTTTTCTTTTCTTTTCTTTTCTTTTCTTTTCTTTTCTTTTCTTTTCTTTTCTTTTCTTTTCTTTTCTTTTCTTTTCTTTTCTTTCTTTCTTTCTTTCTTTCTTTCTTTCTTTCTTTCTTTCTTTCTTTCTTTCTTTCTTTCTTTCTTTCTTTCTTTCTTTCTCTCTTTCTCTCTTTCTTTCTCTCTTTCTCTCTTTCTCTTTCTCTCTCTCTTTCTCTCTTTCTCTCTTTCTCTTTCTTTCTCTCTCTCTCTCTCTCTCTTTCTCTCTCTCTCTCTTTCTCTCTCTCTCTTTCTCTCTCTCTTTCTCTCTTTCTCTCTCTTCCTCTCTCTCTCTCTCTCTTTCTCTCTTTTCTTTCTTTTCTTTCTCTCTCTCTTTCTCTTTCTCTCTCTCTCTCTCTCTTTTCTCTCTTTGCTCTCTTTTCTCTCTTTTCTTTCTCTCTCTCTCATTAGATTTTTCAAAGTAAAAGCTGTTGGTTTTTTTACATTGCTCTACGTCTGCACAAAAAAGTCACCGGTGAATAATAGCGTGAAACACTGGGATGGCCACACGGCTTTGTTTTTTGCCTTGCTGGCCCTGTATTTTGTAGAATTGTCAACTTCCTGAGCAATCTGACCAGGTCTCCCCTGGCACTGATAGATGAATTCCTGCTGCCTCCTTGGGGTGAGCAGAGGAAGAATCAAGTCTTCAGATGTACTGGTTTTAGCACCCCTGTAACTTATTTTACTTCTCCAAGGTATCATTGTACAGGATCCCATATAACATTATAACATCAAATTTTATTTTTGCAAGTGCAGGTTATGTGTAAAGCTTGTGCATATTATGAAAGCCTTTTCTAAAAAAACAATGGCTTGGCCTTACATTGCATGAAAAATTATATGATAAATCCAAGCATACATTGTATGCTTCATAAGATCAAAGAAAACAAAAGCTGATTTTTTAAGTATTATCTCATTTAAAATCGAATTTTAAGATTGGCAATGTGGCTGAACTGTGTTTAACTTCTACTATGGCTATTTGGTGAAAGGAAGTAAACTGAGACACTTCCCTAGACCTGTTTATGAGGAACCGATTGCACAAAGAGAAGGAGAGTAAATGCATACCCTTATGGAGCCTTAATTTAGGTCTCCAGGTATCTGTCTGGAGGTAGTTTTGGCCCCTGCTGAGGACTGTCATTGTGAAACCACTGTGAAAGTAATTGATTCTGGCAAAAAAAGTAACATCCAGTCCTTGAGACATTGAATTCAGGAGCTATTTTTACTGTTTTTTTCAAGTCATGCAACATCAATTTTAAATCAATGCTTTTTTTCTGCCAAAAGTAAGGAGGAAGGCTAAATTCCCCTCTGTTCCATGCAGATTAGCTCTCTGCTTGCTGTCAATATACATATCAGCTACACAAAGCCTCTTTTAAAGGCCTGTGTAGGCTTTCAGCTTGTCCATTTTCTTGTCATTTTCAGTGGCGTTTGGTACCTTTCTTATTGCTATATTAACCTTTATTCACTGAGTTTTATTTGTCCTGATCAATGGTAAGTGCACACCTTTCTGTTCTGGACTCTCTGTGGACTATAGTACAGTTCCGCTGATTGAGTTTTCTATTATCTCTATTTCTGTTTTCACTCTTGCAGCTTGCCTTTCTTTAATTCACTTTAAACAAACATCTGAATAGCGGTAAAGGGTAGATGATACCAATAATGTCAAGGTCCCATTGATCTTCCAACTGAAGCCGCTGGAAGGCAAGCTGGCTGGTTTCTCCCTGTGTTTCAGTTCTTAATTTTCTGATTATTTTGATAGCTTAGAAGTTTTAGTAGCAATGAAGGTGAACTCATCCTTGCCTTTTCATGTACACCTCCTTTTTATGTTAGTCCCAGACAATATGGCACTGTCAGAAAGTGTTAGATACATCTTTTCATGTTGTCTGAAACAGTTTCTCAACAGGAAGCTGGAAATAGCAGTTTGAAAGCCAGTGTCCTGGACTGAGTTTAGCATGTTGTGTTAACACTTATCCTCATAATGGTTATTTCTGCCAAATGTGTTCTGCTTTTCAGACAGTTCCAGTTTTCCTGAAGGGAAAGATCTGTTGGGCATTAGCTGTGGAGGTAAACAGCTGGTCACTAAGAGTGTGAGAGGACAGAATTAGAGTGTAATGAGTTATTTTTGTATACAGAGAAATTCTGTTATATTGGATAGGTAGACATATTCTGTATTTTATACTCTAAATTTTAGTATGTATTTCAGATTGTAAACTTTAAAATATGACAGCCTATTCTAGGATGAAGAACAATGATGACCTGAGAGTGGGTCTGCACCACAGAGAGAAGGAGCTGTAAAGGTCCCTGAGCAGTTGGAGCAGTGTACCATTAAGTCTTCAAAGCTCAGCAGTGCCTTCAGGATTAGATATATGCTGTGCTCACCAAAGACCCTGCTTTTGGGGTCAGCACAAGCAGAGACATTTGAAATATCTATGTTTCTGATGTGTGAGTGTGGAATTAGAGGGTAAGGAAGTCAGGCAGCTGGGATCACTTGCTAAGGAATCAGGAATTGACAAGGCAATAGGGATAAAGTCACAAGTCCTTTGTCTCCGGTGGCAATTCTTATCAAGCAATGTATGGATGGAAGCCATTTGTATGCCTGGAGAGACAGGCAGGGTTCGAGAAAGTGGATGCATGGTGCTTGATTTCCAGCTGGGCTTAAAAACATGACGGTAACACATAGAGCGGTTTTTGCAGAAATATTTATTCATCAGGTTTTTCCAGCTAGGCCAAAACCCAGAACTTCACACATTCATTCATTACAATAACATGCTTACCTGATAAAGATCATCTGTTGTCTTCCTTGAAAGAAATGAATTAATCTTTTTTTTTTTTTCTGTAGCAGGATAAGGGAGCAATGAAATGGCTCTATCAGGCTTGGCAGCTTTGAAATCCATAAGGAATTTCCCTCTGTCAATTTAGTAGGGGTATCTTCTGTTGCCTTGTGGTGTGGTGAGATCCATGTTGCAGAATCATTTGGCAGTTTATATAACAATGCACATGGGAAACAGCAGTTTCAAGGACTGAGTCCAAGCTGTACTTTATCTTATGCCTCATTATGTGGTGATTCTCCTTGTCTCTTCTGTTCCTTTCTTCTGAAAACAATTAATGGATCAAATAAATCTGTTCACCTCAAAATCTCTATGGACCATGAAAATTATACTGAGGGCAGTATATAATAAGCAGAAAAAGTCTTAAAATCGCAGTTTAAACTCATGCTTGTTTGCATGTTATCATAAACCATTTGATATGGTTGACTTATTCTGGGGTAAAGTCAACCCAGTGAATGTAAAGAAATTCTTAAACCTGATAGATAATATATAGATACAACCAACCTCCTCCTCCTCCCCCTCCACCCACCCCA
>VXBA01004272.1:149300-182520 GCA_013399895.1 Serilophus lunatus
CCCCCCCCCCCCCCTCCCAAAAAAAAAAAAAAAAAACAGCCAACCCCCCCCCACACACACTATCAAAAACCCCAACTCAAAATTGTTAAAATACCTGCAGGACCTCAGTAGTTCCGGTTCTTTTACTTCAGTATTTTTCTAACACTAAGATGCTGTAAACAGTGTTTTACATGCTGCAGGCGCAGGGAAGCTCTTCTGACCTCTGACATCTTCACAGTATTTCACCTTTGAAGGAGGCAAACTACCAAAAGCTCTATGATTAACCATAGAAATGCACAGGCCTGCCTGAATGAGATCTACTGATTGCAGATCCAGAATTTCAAGCAGATATATAGATAATATAAAGGAATGAGGTTTTTTTTGTTTGTTTGTTTGCACAGAACACACAATTACTGTGAAGCATGCAGGCACTTGTATTGTGCAGATGGTGTGAAAAAATTTGAGATGTGTGCATAAAGAAGAATTTTTAATTTAAACTTATGAAAACAGTAAAATGAAGATGATGTCAAGCTATAAATATCTATGAATGTTGCAATATATCTGAGTATTTGCATATGTATGCATACATGCTTACATACTTTATCTCACTGATTTTGCTTTCTGTTTATGTAATAGCTGTATTTTTTTATGCAGTAATAGTAACGTGACCACAGATACACAATTTATGTCCAGATTTTCAGGCTGTAAAGGCAACTGTCATTAGTTAAATTTACTACTTTCAATGTAAAATAATAAAGTCCTTTCTGATACTGTGGCTTTAATGTTACTCTGATCTAAGACACACACTGCCAAACAAAGTATCTTTGAACTGGAAATAAGAAAATCAGGAGCATACTCAGACTGGGGTACTACATTTTGGAAAGGAATATTGGGAGTCACTTTTGGGTTACAGAGGACAAGTAACTAAACCCGAGCTTGTGTTATGTAGCAAGGAGCTGGCAGATCCTTTGATGTATCGGTGGGGGGCCACAAATGGGAGCACAAAGTAATTTTAACTTTAACTCACAACAGTGGTGAGCCTGGTAGAGAAGTATAATGTGCTACTCTGGTATAGACATTTTCTAAAAGGATGTTGGAATGGTTGTGCAGAAAAGCCTCCGAAATGCCTTTTGGAGACTGCACAATCCCTCTGAGATAATACTATACTGTATGAGTATCTTCAGGGGAAAAATACAGAACACTGAACCAATGACTGGGAGCTGCAGACAGACAAGTTAAAATTAAAATTAGGTACAATATCCTTAAAAGTGAGATTGATTAACCACTGGAACAAAAGAAGTGCTTGAATTCTCATTGTATTGCAGTCTTCAAATCATGGTTGAATGTCTTTTCTGAAAGTCAAACTCGACTTACGGGACTCAGAGAAAAGTAACCAGCAGAATCTGTATGACCTGCTTAACAAAGTCTGCCAGAACAACCACAGAATTTGCTCTCTTCTACTCTTCAGCTCTGTAATGTGAAGTTATGTATTTCACTGAGAACTTCCCTCAGACGAGTTGATTTCTGGGTCATATCTCTCAAAATCCCCCTCACATCAGACAGGGAATTCAGAAATGTTCGACTTGTTCTCCTCTGAAAATGATATGACATTTGTTGATATCACAATACCCTACATATCATTGAATGTTTCTTACATTCCCTCAAAAATGCATATTAGTGATGCTTACTGTACACAGTATGATATAAGGACTTTCTGTCCCAAGTATATCCCTCACAGATAGATTGAAAGATTTAAGAGTCTATATGTGAAAATTGGTTGTTTCAAGTCAATGTATGCCCAACATAGTTAACTCTAATAAAAACCTGTTGAACTCTGGTGGTATCTGCACACACCATCCTAAGGAGAGCTAATATTTTATAATCTCAATTATCTGACCTTTGCTGTGGACTAAGATCATGTATATGGATAGTTGCCATGGACCAACTGATGTATAGTGACTTGCTTCCCTGTAAAATGTCTGTTTTAAATCTGTATCTCTTCTGTTAGCTCAACAAATCTGCAAGAGTTAGTCAATTCAGGGAATATGCATTTATTCATGTTCAAGAGAAACAGTAAAATAAAACACTTGGTCATAGCAGAAAATGTTATGCTTTTTATTCTTATATGTCCTGCACAAGTAAGAGCTGCAGTTGATAAGAATATCTATTTGTTGCCAACTAATAGCAGACATTGAACAAAGATCACAGTTCATGATAATCCTTGCATGGAGTCAGCATTTCTACTTTTATTTGGAAAGGAAAACATTAAATAGAAATTTTGGATTTTTTTTCTTTAAGATATGAAAATATTTGACAACTTTGCTGAACTCTTGATAAAGCATGCCTTGGGGGAAAATGAACTGGCTATCTATGGTTGACTGAACTGGAATTCTTGAAAAATAATGATAAGTAGCCTATAGAGTTATGGTTGGAAATCCACATCAGCATTGGAGTTTCCAGCAATGGTAAACAAAATAATGTTACTAGCACCTATAGCCCTTCTAAGAGACAATGGACAATGAGTGTTTTTATTCTAGCCAAATCTTCAACAAGACCTTTCCAAGCCAAAGAAGCACTTCCAGTATTTTTGCCATCTAATTTCCAGTTAAACTCTGAAAAATGAATCTGATGCTGTGAATGTGTCCAGAGAGTAGTGGTCAATGGTTCAATGTACAAATGGGGATCAGTGACAAGTGGTGTCCCTCCAGAGTCCATAGTGGGATCAGTATATTTATTATCTTCATCGATGACATAGATGAAGTTATCAAATGTACCCTCAGCAAGTTTGCAGATGACACCAAGCTGATTGTGCAGTTGACACACCTGAGTGATCGGCTGTCATCCAGAGGTACTCGGACAAGCTGGAGTAGAGGGCTTACGTGAACCTCATGAGATTCGACTAGGACAAGTGCAAGGTGCTGCACCTGTTTTGAGACAACCCCCAGTATCAATACAGCCCGGGAGAAGAACAGATCAAGGGCAACTCTGGGGCAACCCAAGGACTTGTGGGTTCTAGTGGATGCAAGGCTGGACATGAGCCTGTTGTATCCTGGGCTGCATCAAACTCAGGATGGGCAGCAGGTCAAGGGAGGGAATTCTTCCTCTCTGATCTGTTCTCTTGAGACCCCACCTGCAATACTCCATTCAGCTCTGTGGTCTCCAACACAAGAAGGACACACTGACCTGTTGAAGTGAATCCAGAGAAGGGACACCATGATGATTATAGGGATGGACCACCTCTCATATGAACAAAGGCTAAGGGAATTGAAATTGTTCAACTAGAAAGGGGAAGGCTTTGATGCGAACTTATGGAATTTTTCCATACTTAAAACGGTTTATAAAAAGGAAGACGATAGACATTTTAGTAGGATTTGTTGCAAGAGGAAAAGAGGCAATGGTTTTAAACTTTAAAAGAGAGCAAACTAAAATGAGATATAAGGAATTTTTTGGGTTTTTTTGTGATAAGGATTGGAACAGATTGCCCAGGGAGGTGATGTATATCTTAGCCCTGGAAACCTTCAAGGACAGGTTGGATGGGGCTCTGATCAAACTGATCTGATTGAAGATATCCCTGCTCATCTAGTTAGAATAGATGACCTTTAAAGGTTCCTTCCAACCCAAACTACTTTATGATTCTATGACTGTACGATTCCATGATGATATTTCTGCTCCAAGCCTTCTGTAAGGTGCAAGAAAAAAATGAAAAAACCTCAAACTTCTTCAAGTTCTATTTTTTAAACTGATAGTATTCCAGTTTTATCTTTTTTATGTGTAATATCTAAAATACCGTTTTGTGGATTAATTGTGTTTCCTAGTTCTCTCTCTTTATTCTCAATGGCTTATTTTCTAATTCAGTCCTATTGCTACTGCCTTATTTAAGGTATTGTCCTAGTATTTTATTATTTAGTATATACTTCCTAAAAACTCTTTCAAATAACAGAACTATTTATATGAAATGATTTTTCAGCTGTATTTTCAAAATACCAAGGTTTTGAAATTAACTTTAAAGCCCCACTTGACACGAATAAGAGTTATAAATTGTTGGCTCCACAGTTTACTGTTTGCAAATGGATAGATATGTCCATAAACCCTTTTAAGGACGAGCCCCAGTAAATGATACTGTGGGATTGGACCTTACACTAGGGTATATAAATAAAAGTCATAAGGAAAATCCATTATGGAATGCAGAAATGGAGCTTGGTTTATTTATGAAATTATACTCCTTTTTCTTTTCCAAATCCACATTTCTTTACCTGTTGTCACAAAAATAAAATGATTCAGTGGGGTCAATGCACTCTGGTTCAAAAGGTAAAAATTATTTTCTGGACTAAGTGAGGATGGTGTCTTTTGTTTTCCATTTCACTTCTTGAAGGGGGTCTCCACAGTAATGTCTATTTTCTTGATTCCCAAAGGGAACCCACACTGAATAAAATTTTATTAATCAAATTTAAATGGACTCAACTGCATAATACGAAGTCAACCTATCACTCACAAATTGTGAAAGTCATCACTCACAAATTGTGAAAGTCAATCCATTTAATTTATGTAATTCCGTAAGGTTTTAAGACATCTTCCAAATGAGGAGCAACTGGAATTTTTCAGTCCTTAAAAATGCTAAAATGAAAGTAGCATTAAAGAGTAGATGTTTTCAGTTCTTAAATATTCTTGAAGTACTATAATTTCACAGTCAATGCCAGGTCTTTTCTGCTAATAATTTTTATGCCAATTATCATCCTGAGACTTATCTGGTCTATTACTCTCTCTAAAATGAAGATGAGTTGCACTGGCTTGTGTCAGATATGGTCCCAAGGAAGGGAATGGCTGAAGGCAATTTATCCCAGAACAACTTCCATCTGCTTGCTTTGAACACCTGGGGACTTTTAGTTTCATGTTTCCCTTGACCAGGGACTGTTAACTCCGTTGAATTACTATGATTTCCACAAATGGATGCCAAAATGAGAAGATCAAACGAATTTTATTTTATGATCCAAGCCTGGATTTGAGTTTAGGTCTTGAAGAAGATAAGGACATAAAGATAATACTCTCTTTCATGCTATTGTTCAATTGCTTTTTGTTTCCACTCTAGTTACCCTGTGCCTTACTCATAGATTTATGTTATAGATTTAGGTCACTTCCAGAATTTTACATCTGGAAATAAAATTCTGCTGTAAAAGAGTATCAGTCATGGGAAAGCCTATTTTAATGTCAAAACATAAAAGCTGCATGTATTATTTTAGGTTTAGAGATAAAATGAAGGCTGGCGCTGTGAATCTATAACACAGTAAAAGAGTAAATGAAGAAGTTACAGCTTGTTCTGGTGTCATAGAAAACAACAAAATAGACAACTGAGCTAAGTATTTCCATTTCAGTTTCCAGAAAGCTTTTTTATTTCAATATATGTGGAAATGAAAGGCATTCCTTGTTTCTGTCTGACTGCAGTCTAACCTAAATAGTCAAGGACACTGTAAGAATTGAGAGACATTCATTCCAGTAATACTTTAATTAAGCTAATGAGCAAAAACTACCAAATAAAATGTTTCTTACCTTTCCATGTTCTTATTGAGATTTTTGATATTATATATACCTGCCCATCATATTCAAGTTAGTGTGAAGAGGGATTCACCTTAATAGATGGGTAATTCAACCTCCAAGATATCCACTGGAAAGAGAAATATTATTTGTGATACTTGTTAATTTGTCTAAAAACTGCAGTATTCATATTTTGATTTACTAATAATGGGTTTATTGCATATTTTGAGCAATATTTATTTTGTATATTCTAGTGATTGGTAAGTGACCTCCTAAAAAATAAGTTTACAAAGGCTTTTGTGCATAAACATGAAAGAGTATCATACTAAAGATAAAGAACCGAGACTAATGGTGTGGGATATACATTCTATTTTCTGTGTTCTTCAACTGATGTGCTTACAGAAGGGATTTTCTTCAAACGTTTTATTACAACCATAGCCATAAGCATGTACATTCAACGCACAGCTGTTTGGTCTAAGCTAAGGAATGGATATATAGTGTGGAGAGAAACGTATGAAAAAAATTCCCCTAGGTGTATGGCTTGCTTTGATCCCACATTTAAAGAAAGCAAAACAGTTCTCACTGTATATGACTGACTCCGCTCATTTAGTAGTAATAATGATTAAAAAAAGCCTAAAGACAACTCAGTTTCATCCAGCCCCACTTTTAGACTACCTTAAGCCCCCAAATTGCCTTGAAGTAATCTGTATTCTGTATCCGTGACTATTTTCTACTTCACACTTCACAGAGTAAATAAAGAAATAAAGAAGACCAGGTCTTGTTCCTAAATAAAGGTCTCTGTATTTGTATCATGACAGTTAGGATTCTAATGCAACGAAAGATCGTCATACGGAGGCATAAATAGATATGTCATTTTAAACTAAGGTGAAGATGCTATTTACTGGTACAACGATGCAATTCAATAATTAAAATCATTATAAAACAGGTGGCATTCAAAAGCACATAAAATCCTGTGCATCAATCATTCAGGAAAGGCAATCAATTAAAGTACTTAGTGAAAGTGTAAGGCAGAATATTAAAGTTTTAAAGCTATGTTATAGAGGCTCTATCCATCTCAGGTTTCTTTTTTGTAACAAAATTTAAAATGAAGGAGTTGAAAGAAGATTTAAAGAAAATTCACTGTGACCTCTGAGGGTAGTGAAAATAATGATCCTAACTACTTTGTGGTCTGTGCTTGCTACAGCGATATTTAACAGATATTTTTTCAAATAGCAGCTGATAAGTTTGATGGCTAAATATTATGTCCTCAATTTATTTTAAATAAGGATTTAGTTTGACTGCTTAACTGAGCCTAATCATAGCAATTAAAATCTTTTAAGTATTTGAAATAAGCCAAGGCTGCTGTTCCATTTGTGATGGTAGCCTACAGAAAGAACAAGGCACACTGATGCCAGTAACAATTCCTGAAATGCAAGAATAATAGACACTCTTGAAAAATTCCTGGTGCTCATGTAATTCTTTATTTGGACCTAAACTTCACTCATTCTACCCAGTTTTTACCTCCTGCTTTTAAAAATCATTCAAGGAGTGTATTCAAAACTATTACTATGCTTAATAAGTACAAAAAGTCTGGCATGGTAAAAATCATGTAATTGTAAAGAATGTTAATAGCTGCTTATTGATAATCTTCCCCCATATTTAATGCAAATAATGTTCAGAACTACAGTACTGGTATTGTCTGAAAATTACATGATTGACCACTGTGGAAGGTGGTAGAAACCATCTTTTGTTTGATGAGCTGTCTTGATCTGCAGTGTCTGCCTTAGTTATCAGATCTTCCCTTGTGCAGGGGACAATCTCAAATTATGTGTTTTAGCAGAAGAGGGAAGTGGGTCAGGGCAAGCATATCTCAGTTTCAGAAAAATTATTCCCCTTGTCTTGTTTTATTCTACTAAATCCATTTTGTTAACTGCAATGAGTAGAACAGAAAGAGTTGCTTTCTCGGTCACAGTAAGAACTGTAAAGGACTTTAGTGCTTCTCTTTCTGCTGTTATTATACCCTTAACATATATATATATATATATNGCTTTCTCGGTCACAGTAAGAACTGTAAAGGACTTTAGTGCTTCTCTTTCTGCTGTTATTATACCCTTAACATATATTATATATGTTAAAGGACTACCATTCAGTACTTGTTTTGGCTGGGGTAGAGTTAATTTTTTTCTCAGTAGATGGTATAGGACTGTGTTTTGGACTTATGTTGGAAACAGTGTTGATGAGACGGAATTTTTTTTGTTACTGCTAAGCAGCGCTTGCACAGTGTCAAGGCCTTTTCTGCTTCTCATATCTTATCCTGCCAATGAGGGGGCTGGAGGTGCACAAGGATTTGGAAGGGGACACGGCCAAGGCACCTGGCCCCAGTTGACCAAAAGGATATTCCATACTATATGACATCATGAGCTGTATATAAAGTGAGTGAGCTGCTGCATGGGGCTGAGCAGCCTACTGAGACTAAACCCACCACAGCTTACCTTAGGAAAACATACTCACAGCTGTTTCATGTACACTAGTGTATTTTTGTCTGTGTGTTTATAGCACACCTTCTTTGCATGTGGTGGAGATATGCCCAGTGATGATGAGGGAGTGATTCTTCACACTGTACTGAATTCCGTATGTCAGCAAGGCAGTGCACTGCAGCCGGCTGATTGAGACTGTCAGCTTCACTCCATGGTAGCCAGCAGCAGCCCATGACCTTCAATTATTTGCTAATACTTCTTGACATCTTCCAGACTTGCAGGCCACCCTGAAAGGAAAATAAATAAATAAAGAATAAATAAATAAGGATAATTTACTGTGTTAAAGCTCACTGTTAAGAACAAAGAAACAAATAAATTGTTGCCTCTTTAAGTTATGGATTATTTCTTTTATTCATCCATCTAAAAAGGAGCGATTAACGTAGTAAATGTTGTTCTGCATGTGAATTATTCTTCTTTTTAATAAATATTCAGGGAATAGTCTTATACATTTTGGAAGCTTGAACTCCCCAGGTTATAAATCATCCATGTTCCATATGGCATAGACATGTTTTAAACTGTGTACCCACTGGAAAAAGCTGTATATTGTTTTTCTGAATGCTTTTCCCTTGTCCTCTAAATTTATAAATCATATTGTCACCTCCCTAAGTGAATTATTTTTTACATTTTTGTCTGTCTGCAGAGAGGGAAGGAAAAACAAGAGGTATCTGGTCTTTTCTTATAACTGTACTATTTAAGCTGGTAGAAGTGATGAAAGGCTCAGAATGTATTAAGGATTCAGTTTTCAGATCACCTGTATTGCTATTGAATACTTTTCCTTAAAACCAATGTAAAGAGCATTTGACTGCTTACCTAAAAATAGTGGGTTTTAATTGAAAGTAGGAACCTGCAGTAGAGAGTGTGGGAAGCAGCTGGGTTTGTGCTAGCCTGCATGCAGTCACAGAGGATGCTATCAATAGTAGCCTGGGTGATTTGGTCTGATCCCAGTTGATTAGGCACTTATGACAGTCACAACTCCTGCCAAGTTTTAGCTCTCAGCAAATGACCTTCAGGATGTCTTATATTAGGAAGCCTTTCAACATTACTTTTGAAAAAAGGAAATGATTGCATTGATTACTGTTTAATTTCAGCAGCTTTACATTTAATAAAATGCTCAGACTGCAGACACAATTATATTTCTGTCCCTTGGAAAGAATACGAAGATTGAAAAGGCTGATAATATGCTTTGCTCAAGAACCATGCAGCTATTATAGCATTATTTTTACAGAGTACATTGCTCTATCATACATGTTTTCTTCAGCTTGTCCTGCTGCACTAGAACACTCTACTTTTTTGGTGCATGAGTTACAGCAGCTCTAAATTTAGAACTTTGCTGCTATTCTCATGTATAACATACCCCACTCTTGGAAGTTGCCCAGAGACTCATCTTAATGATTTTATCACCTCTTGTTTTATGGATTTGAATCATATAGAAGAATTTATGCTGTTTTTGTAATAAATAGCAAGAATATAAACCAAATATATCCTACTATACTAGGATCATATACATATATCTGACATACACAGTCAGAGATTCCTCAGACAATGGGGATTGTCAGAACGATACAAATCCTAGACTTTGGACTACTCTATAGTAAATGCAGTCATCAGAATCATAATGACGTCCAACTTCAGGTTACTTTGCTGAGCACCCCTCGGAATGGTGGCATGTGCCTTTCATCTTTCTCCCACCGATTTTTCTGTTTGAGCCTGTGAATCTGAATCCACTTAATTCTGACACGTCATAAAATCAGTAGCAAGTTATTATTTGCATGAATAGTCTCACTAAAGTCAACAGTGTCACCACTGCTACTGAAGAAAGGAGTAATGTCTTTGTAATCAAGCCTAAAGAGTTCATCACAGTCGCAAACAAATGTTTCTTCAGGAAAATAACCCTCCAGTTCTCAAATGTTAGAGACTTGAGTAATCAAAAAATTCCTCACAATTCCACAAGACAAATATCAGTGGGAAAAAATTAGATCTATTAATGCATGTATCTGTAGTACCTGTTATATTGAGACAGGAATGGTCATATGAAAAACATGTTTTTATTTTGCTGTACAAAAAAATACTGTAGCAATGGAGGTTAATGTCCAAAACAAGGAGAATCTTGAAGATCAGGAGTAAAGTTTTGTGTTTGTATTTGGTCTGGCAGGGATGAAGATAGTTTTCCCCATAGCAGTGATGCCTTAAGGATGACAGATAAAAAAATTTGAGAAACATGGAGTGAAGGGGAGAAGCAGCTTAACTGGTCATGCCCAGTGATCCGAAGAGAGAAATCATGACAATCTTCCCATTTTTATAACATTTAAAGTGCCCACCCCCCCATACTATGCAACCAAAGTCCATCATACTTCTATGTTCCCCAAATGTCCAACAGAATTGTCCCTTATTACTTAACCCCAGCTATGTCCAGCCTCTAGTAGGCCTGGGAGCCTAACTCTATGTTTTGTCTTATACCCCACTTATCTACACACAAGAATACAAACACACAGGAACACAGGCTCTTCTGGCCCTTAATATTCCAAGTTATCCAGCTACCTAGCTAAAGTGAATTCTCTAAAATATTAAGCATACCCTTTAAGGCATCAGGAGCACTCGTAGTGCTGTGCTTTGTAGCTGGAAAGGTGTTTGATACCAGAGTTTTGGATACTGCTGAGCCAGTAGGCTCAGACTGGGAAAGATCTCGGAGGGGACATAGCCAGAATAGCTGACCCAAACTGACTAAAGAGGTATTCCATACTATATGATGCCTGCTTAGCAACAAAAACTAAGAGAAAGGAAGAGGAGAGGGTCATTTCTTACTATGACTTTGTTGTCCAGAGCAACCATAACATGATTCTTACTTCCCAGGAAGTGGTTTGACAACACCTGTTCACAGAAGCAGAGAATAAATATTTCGTTTCCTCTGCTTCTGCATGAAGCCTTTGCTTTTGCTTTATTAAATTGCTTTTATCTTGTCCCATGAGTATTTTCATCTTATTTTCTCCCCTCCACTGTCCTGCTGAGGAGAGGAATGATAGAGTGGCTTGGTGAGCACCTGGCATCCAGCCAACGTCAACCCACCACAATATTGTAAGAAAAGAACCCTACACTTAAATAGGGTGGAAATGAACCCAGGTAGAACCCAGGTAGAATCCATTGTCTGCCTAAAGGTGAATAAGGCTAGAAAAGGAGAACACTTCTGTCTTAGAAAGAAGCCTATAATGAAATTAAAACTTATGAAAAGGTGTACACTTCATAGGGAAAACAACAAAAAAAATCTATAGGTTCTTATGCTGTAAAAGATAGAAAAAGCCTTTTGTTAGAAATTAGAAAACTTTTTTTTTTTCTAGGTTACCAACAGTCATTTTAAGACTGTCACTAGACTTAGTACTAACAGTACTAACACTGTCCTGTTAATGGTGCCTGAGTAAATGCATGCATAGTAATAAAAACACAATAAAATAAAATAAAAAACAGTAGGTCCGGAACCTGCTGGGTGTTTCTAAATCTTCATTTCAGTACTTTGGTCAGATGTGTATCTGGAAAAGATCTTCTCCCTGAAAGGGAGTAGAGCAAAGGCACCAACTCAAAAATTGCATAGGTTGTAACTTACCACCCAAACAGAGACACAATATTGGATATTTACATCCCATCTTGTACAAACAGTCTTGTTTGTACTACAGTATGGTGTCCATAAGGCAACAGGATTGGATAAGCCCCTTTCTGTTTCCCCAGAGCATTCCCTCTGCAAGCAAATGCATAGGTTACAGAGATTCCAACATGTTTGGTTCTTGTGCATAATCACATTTCTTTTTTATTACACAGGATTATCTCAGTGAAGAAGCCAAAGCTAAAACATTGATCTCCTGAGATCTGATGACCTATCACTGGAAATCTTTGAATACTTTCTAAAAAAATCAACATCAGAAGTATGAAGCAGGTCTACAATGCTACTGGAGGTCTTTTTGCTACCTCTCTGGGTACTTTGCACTCACAGCTTCCGCTGTAAGTAGAGAAGTCACTCCTGTGGCTAGGCAGCCCAGTGCTCAGACTATTTTGCCTACACTCTTGATCTCAGCAAGCTATAGAAAATGCCTGTGGTTTTACTTCCTAAAAATGGATCTCTATTTTCAGCTCTGGATGTTATTTGGATCATTGACATTATAACTTCTCTTCCCAGCTCCTCATAGAACACAATGGCAACTAGATGTTAATTAGCTATCACTCTGTTGGCTACATATTTTGAAGAAGGCAAGCAATGATTCTGTTGAGGTTTTGGGAGGGGGGTGCTGGGTCCTCTGGAGGGAGGGTACTGGGGGTTCTTGGAGGGAGGAGGGAGGAAAGGGGTGTTTTGTTTTAAACTGTTCAATGGCTCCTTCTTCTGTTGTAAATCCGGGGGTTTTTTTGGTTCCCTTAAGAAAGCCCAGGCTCCTTCCCCCCATCGACCCTCCGGGTTGGGGGGGGAACCAAGGCAGGGACTCACCGAAACATGGACAGGTGGCCTGGTGGAGATGAGCATGGGTGGCTCAACACCCTTCCCCAGTGGACGGCCACCGACTCACAGTGAGGGTCACCCCAGCCGTCTCCTTACAGCCTTCCCTCGCTCTTTCCCCCCACCCTTTTGCCCTTCAGGGCTGGCTAGAGGGGAAGGGTGGGAGTTGCCCGGTCTCTCTCTCACTCTGGAGAGGTGGCGGGGTTGCCCCAGCTGTCTCCCCACAGTTTTCTCAGCAGGAACTCACTGGGAGTTGTGGGCAGCGATGAAGACGTGGGTTCCCTTCATGATGGCTGCGGGCAGGAGGCACCGGCCGAGGACGGCTGCTGCGGAGCGCCGGTCGCGGCGCCAAGGCTCGGATCGGCACTGCTGCAGGTGCTGCTGCTGCTGCTGCTGCATGCTCACCTTCCCAGCGGCGGTTCTGGGCAGCGGTGGCCGTGCTGCTGCGGGATCGGGTCCCTTGCTGGCGCAGATGCCTGCTGGTTGTTCCATGCTGGCAGTGGCCTGGTGCCCGCAGCCATGGGGCAGCAACATCAGGAGTGCCCCGGCCACCGTGCTGGCCCCATGCCGCCATGAGGGAGCCCGGCAAGAGATCCTACAGTCCCGGCAGCCCCGGGAGTAGCCCCCACGCAACGGTGTGGGTGTGGCGGCTGCTCTGAGTGGCTCCTGTGGCCCCGTTGGCCTCGGGGACCGCTTTTGGGGGATCCCGTGGACAGTGGGTGCCCTGGGGAAGCTGCAGCCAGCCCACGGCTGGTAAAAAAACATGGCGCCAGCAAGCGTCAGGCTTGCGGTTTTTGGCGGGAGCCACCATTTTGCTGGAACTGAAGATCTTGGAAAGAAGGGTGGAGCCCGGATCGCTGGCCAATCCGAAGAGGGGAAGCCAGGAAGAAGACAGCGAGATTCGTGCTGGACTTAGAGGGCTTAAAACCCCTGAAAACTGTAGCCCTCCCTCTGTTCGGCTTCCTGTGAGCCGGAGAGCAGCAGCACGGCCCCTCTCCTCCTGACTTCCAGGCCCCGCGGCTTGACTCCGCCCACCTCCATCGGCACCAGAGCAAAGCCCGCACCACCGCAAGTGGAAAGCTTCCCCAAACAGCGTCCCTGGGTTAGGGGGGTGCTTTTCACTGTGTTGTGTTTTTGCAGAGACTTCAAGGACTGGGAGTGACTACCACCAGAGAGAGAGAGAGAAGAGAGGAGCGGCTTTCCTTTTCTCCTGCTTTTCCTTGGCCAGTGTGTAATCTCTGTGTTAAGTCTGAGGTTTCTTTAAACTGTTCTCTTTCTTTGGTTGAGCCCCAGACGAATAAACTGTTTTCCCTGTTGTTCAAATTCTGTTCAGTCTTCTCGTCACTGTTGAGCACGCCCCTAGTGAAAAAACATTGGTCTTAAACCACCACAGATTCTTAAGGGATGTATTGATTCTCTTGTGTGATTCAGATTCCCTTGCCTTTGAGCTAAAATAGTATTTGTTGAAAGGTGCTTGATTATTTGCTCTATGAAATACTGGAAAGTTAAGGTGACTTGAAATAAAAGTTGTCCAGTCTTCTTGAATACAGTGAAAAAGAATAGGGAGATAATCACGCTGTGTGGTTACTGTGCATGTAAATTTGAAAGAGTTTGTCTTCTTTCATCAAGGATTTCAAATACACTTTCAAAGGGAAATTTACATAGTGTTGTATGTGATCACTAAACTTTCCTCAATGAGAATATCTGTACTTGTGCTGCTTTTAGCAATATTCCTTCACTGTTTTTTTAGTGGATGATTGAATTAAAGTCAGGGTAAATGAAAAAAAAGAGGAGGAATATTTTTCTGGTATAGAGAATACATGGAGCTTTGTGCAGTGGGGAATTTTGATTCAAAGATCACATGATCTATTTGGGATTAAATATTTTTCATTGTAAAAACAGATTTTTACTTTGCTTTAAATGATATTACTATGGCATGCTCAGTTATAGCTAATGTCTCTATTGGTAATTTAGGGCAGGAAGACTCCATAATTGTTAACCTACTTCCTTCCCTGAAATATGCTGTACATATTACAAACAGTTATTTAAAATAATATGATACAAATTGCTTGAGATACCTGGCATTGATTTACAAATAGCAAAAGAAACCACACTTATGGTACACCGTTGTGTTTATGTGATATAGCCTTCCTTCTGAATCAGAGAAGAGGTTCTTCATATTATTAAACAGTTTCTCTAGTGGATAGAAAATTATTCTCTGCAGAACACCATCACAGCTGTGAGTCTATCTGCAGTTGGATAGAAGTCTGCTCTGCCAGATAAATGTCAAGGCCTGAATAGCCCTTTTGTGTCACAAACCCTTCTGGGTGGAATATGGAACAGATTTTGAACAGGAAAGGAAAGTATTTCAGGCCAGATGGTTAATCTGATGGAGTCATATTCTGACAGAAGGAAAGAGTAGTATTGTGTAGTTTAGCAGTTATGTCAGGGAGAGAAGAAAGCCCTTCTGCTAAGTTAATGGAGATCCATGATTGTGCTGGACTCTAGGGTAATATGACAGTTTCTGATAATACATAATGGGAAATAGCTAATGTGGCATGCTAAAGTTTCCATGCTGTTTTACTCTTTCAGCATTTCATGAATGGCAATGGTTGAGAACCATATTCTTGCATACAATTCCTTATTATTTGAAGGTTGTATTTGTGTCTCCATATGTGTGATCTGAATTTGATCAACTCAATCTGTTATTCTAAATTTTATAAGATGCGTCTCATCCATAAGAAATTCTGGAGTGAGGTTTTCATTACACTAGAAAGGATTTATTCATTCTGTGGAAAAGATTGAAACTGAGATTACCAGCTCCTATCATAGTGTGTATAACTTGTCATCAAATGCAACCATTTATAATAGTGGATTGAGTATCATCAACTTATTAAAGAAGACCAAAGCCTGGTATAAAGGCTGCTTTAGGATTCCAGATAAAAGGGTTAAGAAAGCCACAGCATCTTGGGCAAGGCAGCAGTGAAAGGCAGCAACAGCTTACTCCTGCTGAGATCCTCATTTCCTGCTATCTGGGCCTCTCAGAAAGGCTGATGCACTTGCTGATAAGACACCTGTGGTTTCTGAGAGACAGTGTCTTCTGTTCCTCACAGATATTACTCTTTGACCTCTTTGAAGTCTAAGTTAAGAAAGAAAAATGCAGGCTGGCATTCTGCCCTCAAAAGATTGCCAACTTTCTCAACAGAGAGTGGTCCTTGAGAAATAAGGACCTAGTTTATATGTCGGCATTTTATTAGTACAGAAAATGTAAATCTGAAAATAAAATGCATGAATAACGGGTTTCATTACAGCATCATAAAAGAACCTTGATTCAAGAGCTCAGTGGATTGTATTTGGAATATATCTGTGGTGAATACTCAGGAAAGGAATTTATTTACAGACTATTTAGGTAGTTTAGGAAGTTCTAATTAATCTCTTAATCTATAAATATGATCTATGATTTTGGACATGGAAATAATTTGAGAATACTGTATGATATGTACTACAGTATCACTCATAAAAAAATAGTTTCAGTGTCTCCTTTCAGTGTGTTACATCTGAGCTTGCAGATCATATTCTTTTGGCACATGATGTGAATAAGAATTGAGTAAGAAATGGAGACGAAGGGATAGAAGCATTTTAGTATGCAGATACAATTTAAGACTATAAAATAGATAAGGTATAAAGAAATCTGAAAATGTAGACAACAGATTTTTCACAAGCACCTCAAACTTAATTCTGTGAATATGTATTTATTGAATGAATAAATTTTTAAATTTTAACTCTTCTTTCAGATCATATTTTAAAATTATCAAAGTAATTAAAATAAACAGATTTTTAAATTTTCCACATTTGATGGACACATAGATTAGCAGTTTACAGCTTTATCCAGCTAGATGCTTGAAACTTCCAGTGATGGACAATGCACAAGCCCTCTGGGGACAACCTGCTACACTACCTATTATGTGGAAAAAAACTTTTTCCCTTATATATGGTGGGAACCTCTTTAATTTTCAACTTGTACCTGTTATTACTTTCTGTCCACCATACACAACCAAAAGGCCCTGATATATCTTCATTGAGAACTTCCTGATGACCTCCTCATGGGTGCTGGTGGACTGCCTTCGGGTCCCACTGAAGCTGCTTCTCTAGGCTCAGTAAGAGATGTGATAAACACTGTTTTTGTGACCTTTTTTACAGATGTATGTTTTGGATTTTACAATGGACTTGTCACAATAAAATTTGTATTCAAATATGAAAGAGAAAAATCTAGATATCATGATTTCCGGCATTATTTAGAACTCATCTGTAGTGCTACAGGATGAACTGCAGGTGTATGCAAAGTGGTTACTCAAAGGAGGTGTATGTGAAACCATTACTCAGAGGACTGCAGTAATTTTTATGCTTGAGCCACTGTAGACATATCAGTGGAAAGGATATCTTCAGATATTTATAAGATTGTACAAGACGCTTTTATCATCTCAAATGCACACTGACAGTTTATTATTTTCTTCTAGTTGTGTAGGTTTCAGAGTAGCTCTGCTGAAACATTCTATTATACCTATGGAACTTTCTCAATAAGGTATATTTGCTATAGATTTAACACTTATTTGTGGTTTAAAAATACAATAATGAAAGACTGGCATACTTTATAGAGCATAATAATTACATTATTACAGCTTATGGTTGAGTCAGTATTCTTCTAAAGCCTGTATGAAGTCCATGACCTTTCAGAGTCATCTTCAAAAAAACCCCAACAACAAAACCCCCCGAAACAAAACCAAACCCCAAACCAATATATCTAATATAATTATCAGTAAAAATTCTTTAAGTACTGATTGGTTTACCAGGTATAAGGTTGGAACGATGGGAACCCTGGGGAACTGGAGATAATTGTGTGGTCAAAATAGTTCTGATCTTGAGTAAGCTGTTGTTACCATAAATTAATTTATTAATCACTTCAGCATTTGTTTAATGAGCTGTATAGATTAGAGAATTGAATGCTACCAGCAGCAAAATATTAATAAATCCTATGTACAGAAAGGATTTTGCACCATTATTGAGTCTTTCATCTTCTGGGTAAGGGTTTTTATTTTCTCATGTGAATTTCTCTTGCTGCACAGTTCCTTTCAAAACTAAGACATGAATAGTGCTTAAATCACAAATAGCAACACAACAGTCAGTTTTATGCATTTATACAACAGGGCTCTTGCTGTGCTCTCATATTAAGGTTTTGACATTAACTGGATCAAGTATATCAGCGCAGTGGCTGTGTTTCTGCTGTCAAAATGAAGCTTGAGAACTGTTTGAAAATGTAGGAAACCAACAGCACCTTAAAGAAGCCTTGCCCGTATTTATGCAAACAGAGGAAGCAGAAGGTTAGCCAGACACTGACAGATGCAGATACAGAATTTGCCATGCACATTTGGAATGGAAGTCTATTATCCTGTTCCTGGCAATGGACAGTATCACCTGTTTAAAAGAAAGATGAGAGAAAACAATAGGAGATTATAGTGGCTTTTGGATGAAATATTCTTGTTCTAATAGTGCAGTACTTTCTCCTGTCCCAGCAAATAACCTGGTTCATAGAGGCTGAGCTGTGGCTACTATATCCAGATGACATAGTAACTGTATCCAGAAGGCTTATGTATGAAGGTTAAAAGATTAGGGGGCACCTGTGATCTTAGAGAAGATCCTACAGCTGAAATTTAAGTAACTACATCTATAAAAGCCTGAACCATTTTAATGAAGGATATTTTGTGTTTTGGTGTATGAGAACATGTCTACCAAAATTCCTGAGTAGGTTTTTATTGTACTACAACTTATATCATTATTTATAGGTTTGATCCTTCTCTGGAACCTGGCTGGTTTATTAACTTCAGCAATAACTTGCAGTAGAAGACTCTATAGCTTAATTGACGCTGGGTAAAAAGGTTTTTCTGTTACCAGATTGATGTTTCAGTCTTTCAATTTTATACAATTCCCTCGTGTTCTTCTTTCATGAAAAAAGATAGATAGCAAAACCCCATCTAATCTCTCTGAACTATTAATTTAATTTGTTTTCATTCAGTCATTTTTCCACTTGTGCTAAAGGAAAAAACATCTTTCATTTTTTTCTTTTTTTCCCTGCTCTTTCAGTTGTGTTTCCCTTTACATAACCTCTCTATTTATTGATTTTTTTAAAACTTGAGTCATGATGATCAGAGAAATTATTATGGTAATTGCCTTTGACTTTCATTATTAAAAACCCCTCATGTACTATGTACTTTTGTGAATAAACAGAGTGATTGAAGAGGCTTACCTGCATCATTCCAGATATATATCATGGACAGTAAATCTGAGATTACAGGAAAAGCCAGCAGTTTTTTCCTTCATTTACTGAGCCCATCCATCATTGATCAGGATTTCCTATTACATGCACCAATTTAGGATCACATAAAGATACTAAGATTTTTAGATGTCAATGCCTTTGTCGCCTTTGGAAGAACTTGTGAGATGCTGGTATCAAAAGGTTGATAACAAAACATGGTATCATCAGAAGGAAGACATTTTTATATTTTTTTAACTTTTTGATAACACCTATTTGTTCAACAAATGCTTTCCAAGCATCTGAAAGTGGGCTGCACTACAAACAGATGCATGATGTATACAACAAAAATTCTATGTGTGTTTCAGATAGGAGAAACTTGAGAGGGCTAGATCACTGTGGAAAATTAAATGTGCGCATCTTTTTGCAACACGGAAGCCCATTATTTACTCAATTAAATTGTTTCATTTGAGGATATTTATGTAACAATTAATTCTTTCCATTGGTAGTCTTGTCCCTGCCAGTTTCAGTTTTATTGCTTTGTCTTTCCCAGTGTATTCATGTTAGCCTAGTTTTTCTCAGGTTAATAAAATATTAACAAAAAAAAGATTTGGGAACAGAAAAGTCATATTAATCCATTGTACATTAAAATTATTGGTGCAGAGTTGAAACACTTAAATTTTTTATAGCATTGACACATGGTTAAGCAAACAAACAAGGCGTTCATTAAGCTGATTAATATCTATGTATATATCAATAAAATTGGTTTTTCATAACAAACTTAAATAATGTAAAAAAGATATAAATTCCTCATCAGTCATAGTTTTATCTTATATGGTAACAGAGAATGCATCTGTTGCAGTTTTCCTGCATGTCTTCTTTCTGGGACAGAGCACATCTCTGAACTTTCAGGGCTCATTACAAAGATATGAATAAGTGAGATGTTTCACGGTTAGCATAGAAAAACTTTTTTTGGTTCATCTTTCTTTACATAAGTGGATAAAATATGTGTAGTCTATGAAATATTTAATATTCATGCTATCATAGCCAAACTGCAAAGTTTTGCAAGTTCTTAGGAAGCATTGTATGAACCAGCAACCACTGGTCTGGCAGACAGAAGCATATTAAGGGTTTAATCGTGAGAATATATGCATTTTTACTTCAGCCAAAAGAAGCAATATTTTGTTGAAATTTTTGATGAGTTGAAAATTTTAATGGGAAGAAAAAGGAGACCATGAGGCCATGCTACCTCTCATGTTAAAAAGTTTCTGTTTGATACAGATTTCAATATTTGAGGCATCATTATATACATGGGTTAACAGATAGTTCTCTTTTTATTTATATTGGAATATTGATAATTAGAGAAAAGTTTGGTTTGTAATACTGAAATGAATGTTGATATTTTTTCTGAAAGACTGAAATTCACAGGAAATAGAAATCTTAGGGAGAGTATGCAATGCCAAGTGACTCAAGAAATGAGCAGCACAACAACTGAGTTAGAAAACAGCTTTAAAGAATGATTAGGATGAAGATAAACTATATCAGTGAATTCGTACTAAATCAGGACATAGGTGGAGACATTTGATGATAATATAAAAAAAATGCTCTTAGGCACTTAGGCAGTTTATAATATTCTGCATAACGTTGCCCATAATGATAAAGTATGAGACTCTTTAGGTAACAACCATATGAAAATGACCATTGATCTAATAGTTGTGTTGACAGTGATCTTCTCACTGTATGTACCAGATGGAGACCTGTTCAGCATTTAGAGTGAGATCAGGAGTCTTGAAAGTAAAAACACTGGGCCACCAAAAATAGTTGTAATATTCATTATTCTTTTTACAGTTTCATTTGGTTCTACATCAGCAGTAATTGCAACATGTAAAGCTCTTCTCTTAATTCATAAATATTTTCTAATTTTGGTTCAAATATTTGCACTGCATTTTTTTGTTACAAAAATATTATTTTGTCAAAATCAAAAAATTATGGAGGAATTTATATACTGGAGTTAATATCTAACTTTTTAAAATTTTTATTTTGGTGAGAATTTTCTCCAAAGAGAAATCTTCCAAGTAATATTGTTCCTCACTGATATCAAAATATTTATTTTGACACTACATGACATATTTTATGACATAATTGTTACTTTATGAACTATTAATTATTCAAAATCTTTGTATCAGAGTTTTGTTTCCAGAAAAAAATAGTGCCCATAGTGTGGGCTTCAAATAAATTTTTGAACATTCAGGTTATAAAACTGTACTTTCATGAGTGTTTAATTACCCTGATCACATTGTATTTCTAATAAAGTTCACATACAAAAATGAAAACAACAATTTTTGATGATTTATCTGTCTTATCTCAGGGAGTGATTATTATCTCATATATAGAATATTGCCTCTGAGAAGCAGCCACAGTGAATTGAATAACTTTGAGCTTGTCAAGTCAAGAAGATTAACTAAGTTTGATTTGTTAAGCTCTGTGTGATGCTCCTACTTGAAGTCTAGGAATAGGCCAAGACTGGGCCACAGGGAAGCAAAATGGCATAGTAATTAAGTGAAAATTTATTTTTATTCTCTAAAAATTACATGTACTTTTTTCTATTACACTACATTCTGAATTAACTTTCTAGGCTTTTAATATTTTCAGGGGCTTTGTTCTTATTTGCTTATGAGTCAAGGTTTTTCTTTTGTTACTGATGATAAATTAGCTGTTACTAAAGCTCTGTGTTTGAAATTCTTCCTTACAAAAAAAGGACTTGACTTTATTCAGTGCTGTAAGCATCTTCAGTAAAGCAATGGTGTTTACAGAAGAATTATTACAGAATGACACCTACATCCAGTTTTGTGTGGCATCTTTACAACAACATGTCACTTGTCACATCTGTTTGATCATGCAGATCTACATGCATATCAACGGTGGTGATGAACACAAAAAGCTTCAAATTTAGAAATAATTTGTCTTCACAGACAGGCTCATTTCACTATGTGGATGTCATAGTAAAGATTTGAATTGTAGTTGAAATGAAATGAGAATAAGAGAAGTATACAGGGTTCTGTGCTGGAAACAGTGTTTCAGAAGCTTTGAATTATTTTTCCTTGTTGCCCTCTGAGCTCTTCACTCTAAATGTAATTCAAATTTTCAAAACTCATATGGGCATTGGAGAGCCACGATTTTAAAGGTACAGAAGGTACTAATCATCAAATGTGCAGAATTGTATCTCATGAGAATGCCATTTATAGATACTTCAGTTTTAGTGTTTCACTTTCATAGCTCCCAAGTACTTGAAAAATCTTTGAATTAGGCATATAACTGTGAGGGAAGAGTGTGCAAATAACTCTTATAGGCACAATGAGCAGCTTATATTTTCCCGTGTCCCTGTATGACAGTATCACTGGGATGATCCAATGTTCCAACCAAAACATAAGCACAGATTCTCTATCCTGTTACAGATAAGATTATTTTTCTTCTTCTGTATTATGAATTTTTTTCTTAATATGAGCTGACATGTTTATAATGGGAAACAGCCTCTGGATAAGCTACCAGCTACTAGAGAAGGTGAATGTGAGTGTCCATAGCCAAGTCCCTTCCCTCAAGCCTTTTATCTTGCCAAAACCAACACAGCCCAAACACAAGAGCATCCTGATTTGTCCTTCAGAATGTTTTTAAAACCTTCAGTCTTTATACCACCTTCAGAATATTTCTTACATTACCACTGAGTTAAAAGCCACTGGTCAGGGTTTGTAGGACTGAACATTTCAATCTACAGAATAATGAGATCAGATCTAGTCAGCATGGATTCAGGAGGGGAAGATCCTGCTTAACCAATCCAGTTTCATTTTATGATCAGGTGACTCATTTGATCGATGAGGGAAAAACCTGTGGATGTAATGTACCTGGATTTTAACAAAGCCCTGGACACTGTCTCCCATAGTAAACTACTGGTGAAACTGGAAGACTGTGGCTTAGACAGGTTTACTCTGTCCTGGGTTAAGAATTGGCTGGATGGCCGAGATCAGAGGGTGGTGATGAATGACATCACGTCCACTTGGAGGCCGGTCAGCAGCGGGGTCCCCCAGGGTTCAGTACTGGGGCCAGTTTTATTCATTATCTTTATTGGTGACCTGGACGAGGGGATGAAATCGATTATTAGTAAGTTTGTGGATCACATTAAGCTTGGAATGAATGTCGATCTGTTAGAGGGAAGGAGGGCTCTGCAGAGAGACCTTGACAGGCTGGGTAGATGGGCTGAGTCCAATAGTATGCGGTTTAATAAATCTAAGTGCCGGGTTTTACACTTTGGCTGCAAAAACCCCATGCAGAGTTATAGGNAGTTCTGGGCCCCTCAGTTTAAGAAGGATATTGAGTTGCTGGAATGTGTCCAGAGAAGGGCAACGAGGATGGTGAAGGGGCTGGAGCACAAGCCCTGTGAGGAACGGCTGAGGGAGCTGGGATTGTTCAGCCTGGAGAAGAGAAGGCTCAAGGGTGACCTTATCACCATCTATAACTACCTGAAAGGAGGCTGTAGTCAGGCAGGGGTCGTTCTCTCAGGCTCCCAGTGACAGTCTTAGGCTGCATCAAGGGAGGTTTAGGTTGGATATTAGGAGAAACATTTTCACAATGAGAGTGATCCCCCACTGGAATGGGCTTCCCAGGGAGGTGGTGGAGTCACTGTCCCTGGATGTGTTCAAGGATAGGTTAGATGATGAACTTAGTGACATGGTTTAGATGGTTTAGATTATGGATTGGTGTTGGATAGGTTGTTAAGTCAGGTAAAAGGTTGGACTCGATGATCGCTATGGTCTTTTCCAAACTTGCTAATTCTCTGTGTGCAATCCCCTTTTGTCATCCTGTCATGTAGCTGAGTTCATGAGCCCAAGTTAAATGCCAGGGCTCTCCGTATAAGGGGAGCTAAATACATATGAATGAAACTGGCACTTGCTAGCAAGTGTTAAATGGCCACTGGAAAATGCTGAAGTGCAAGAGCATGGTCTTATCCCAGTCAAGCAAACATTTAGGAGCACAACTCATGATCAGAGAAACTCACAGCTGCCAAACCTATCCTACAGCTCAATGTCAAAACCAGATCAGACACTTATTTTAGAAGGGAGACAAAAAGGGGAAAAAGAAATACATTTACCTAGAAAAGAATTCTTCAGCTAATACATTACCAAGGAAGCAGACCAACTAGAGATTTGTGCATTCAAATTCTTGTGTATCCCCTGCATAGGAATCAGGGATTGACACAAGTAATTTCTTTCTGCTTTCCTTTCCTAAGAAGTAAAATTATATGTCTGGATTGCCGCTTTTGTCCTCATCCCCCCTGAATTATTCCACAGATGATAGCGACAATGAGTTTAAGAGGCTAAAAACAGAGCTTTCATAAAAAGAAAAGGAAAATAATTCTCTATGGATTTTTCCGACAGTCATGTAAACTGTTAATTATTATCTAATTAGAGAAAAAGGTGGAAGTGAGAAAGTAGCCTAGATTACACGTATGATGTGTGAGAATTTTTCCTGAACTAAACTGAACTGAAGGTTTGTGTTCTACACCAAGGTGGAGGGCACTATTGAAACTGGATTCTGAATTTATAATCTTGTAGCAGCTGCCACTCAGTCTTTCAAATCACACACATCTTTGATGTCAGACTATTGTTCCATTAATGTGCAGCTCACTGCTTTTTTCAACTCAATCTCTTTTAATCTTGCAAATCAAATAAAGCTCAGTAATGCAGATAATATGTCAAAAATGTCCTTACCTCATTGACATTCTCACTGGAAGTCTACTTTTGAAATAATTTCTCAGCTAAGTTCAGACATGTTCTGTAAACCATGAAACATCATTGAGAGGTACCTAGTGCACATCAATAAAAAAAGATAGCCAACAGATATCATAATAATAGTTAACTGCAGGGTTTTTGTGCAGTAGAATATAAATGTGCATAAAAATAAAATCAGATTTCATGTGGATGCTATTATTGCTAAATACCACTTCTTTAAAGAAAAGAATAGCAGATTGTATTTCTAGTAATATATCAGTGGGCAGAATAATAATTGACTAAGCCTGCTAGGAAAGTTTTGATTCTGTAAGTAAATTGCTGTTGCAGGTCTTTAGCACTGAAGCACATTATGGGATTTATCCTTGGTGGTAAATATTTTCGTTGGCAGTTTGAAGACGTAAAAAAGCTATCACTTTGATATAACATCATATGCATATCTGAGGTGCCAGCAGTTTTTTTCTAATGTGCTTCTATGAAGCAAAATTTAGATCAGAGGGGCATAACAGCCTCTAGCTCATAAAAAGGCATCTGAACTTAGTGGACCAGCAATCCAGTGTAGACTTGGTAACTCTGATACTGAATGGTACTGAAATGGACCTCTGATTGTGTTTGTGCTGGGAAATATTCATGGCATGTTTACATATTTAAAGTGACATATTGAATATAGAAAGTGAATATATGAAAATCACATAGAAAGTGATAGCTAGACTACATTCCTGATACAGCTTGATTCCTTTATTGTTGGAACAAAGGTAGATTTGACAGGTACAAGGCTTACAGTAGCTAATCCATGTGCAAAGTTGGTGTCAGCTAAATATAGATGTCACAGAATCACAGAACCACAGAATGGCTGAGGTTGGACAGGCCATCTGTGGATCATTTATCCCTACCCCTTTGCTCACGTGAGGCCAGCTACAGCCAGTTTCCCAGGACTTTATTCAGATATCCTTTGGATATCTCCAATGACTGAGACTCCACAACCTGCCTTCAAAGTACAAAGTGATTTCTGACATTCAAATGGAAAATAATCAGAGATGTTCTGGATTTTCTGTCCTGAGCTCTCCCTTTGTGCAAGGCATGATGGTGCTGTTAGTCTTAGCTGAATTCTTACACTTCCTGTCATGATATGTAAGTTTTCACAGCCTTTGTGGCCACAAGACTGCCCTTCTTCTTTGGGACTGAAATATGTTTATGTTGTATTCTTTAAAAATTTGAGGACAACAGGAAAGAAACAGACTGTGAGCTATAGAAGCTAGATAAGATAGTATGGGGTTATTAACAACAGTCTATTCTTCAGTATTTAGTCCTGCCTAATATGTTTTTGCTTTTAGCATGCAGATTTCTATCATTTATGCAAGGAAAGTAGTCAGCAGCATGCCCTTAACGATAGTTAAAAGTCATTTTCTTGAGACTAGCTAGGATTTTCAAGGAACCAGACCTGTTTACCTATAAACCTTATTCCTTATAATTCTGATATCTTAAGGGGTATACAGGCAACAGTTCTATTTATGATTTTTCTTGTTTTCTTTGTATAGCTGAACACTTTCCATACAGCTTCTATTGTGTGTGCTGATCTTGCTGTAAGCTACTTTTGGTTCATCAAAGTTACTGGTCAGGAAAAGCATACTCTGATGAACAATTCACAGTAAGTAGTGGTACACTCACCCTGTAAAATGTATCTTTAAATTTCTTTGTATATATACAGTAGGATAAAAGATGAAGGATGAAATAGTATTTTCTACTAGCAAAGAAATTCAAGCAGACATGGTGTTCTTATTTTATTCAGCTGTTGTTTAAAATCAGCTTGAAATGATAAATACATGCTCAGTGTCCAGTGATCCATCATCTGGTGGCACATACTGCAGCAAAATGTACTTCCAAGAGGGACATGGAAAAACAAAAGCAGGAGTGAAGGGAGGCTAAGCTCAGTGGTAGTAAATCACTTGTAAGTTGTCTCTGTTGGTTTTGCAGATCTGGTGGTGCAGATAAACACGTGTCATGTGAAATCTTTTGGTTTGCCATAGAAATTTTGGCCATACTATTTGTTATATTTATCCTGTGAAGCCATGAAGATATATTAAGATACGGTACTTCAGATATAATTAATCAATTGTCATAAAGGCAACACATTTCTTTTTGTAAGTAAGTCACAGTAAATGAAAAAAAATCAAGTTTTTAATCTAGAGACAGAAAATCAGAATTTTAATCACTGTGCAGTCCTTTCCTACTCAATACTGTTTTAGTGTATTTACCATAAAAGTGAACTATAAAGTGGCTATAGTCTATAGATTAAGTAAAGCAGTACTAGATGTACCAGGAAGAAGAGAGCACATTCCATCTCACAGTGTGGTTGCCTCCAGCTTTGTTTCATAAAATGGTGAGAGGGTGAAACTCTGAAGAATTTGTGAGAAGTCTTGTTTGGGAAACTGAAAATGTTGATGAATTTGTGAATCCTTAAATTGCCCTAAGCCTTCTTAAATGACAATTCCAGTAAAGAACAACCACAAATAGCAGAAATCCTTTGAAACCGTGAGAATGTCAAAATCTGAGGCTTATGATTGAGAAATTGAGTTCTTACCAAATAGTATACTTAGTTCTCTTTGGTATGTTCATAAGCCTTTTAAATTTTTTTCTATGTGTATACACATGTTATTTAACTTAGGAATTTATGACAATTTTGATGAGCATATGGTTGAAAATCATAGGATTGAAAGATCACTATGGAAGCATTTGTGTTCAGAAAATTATTAAAGTCTAAAAGACATAGAATTTTTTTGGTATTTATGACCAGTTGGACTAATGTTAACTGGACCATGGTGCACAGTTCTAACCTTCATTTAGAATATTTCTATCTGTTTGTTGTTTTCCCCCCTCCCCCAACCGTTTTCAGATCATCACTGCCATCAGGAGATAGAGGTGGTATTCCATTAATGAAATGGAAGATACATGTTTTTTGGAAATAGAATTTAGGATTATTGGTAAATAACAATGTGAAACACTCAAAATAATAAAGACAAGCACTCTTTCCTGAGTTTGTGTAGTATCTGGCTCCGTCATGAACACTGAGGCTTTCTGGTGTGCGATGGAAGCAAAAAATAACATGCCAGCTATGAAAAGCAATGGACTTCCCTACAAATTCATCCAATTATAACAAAAGTTATTGATGATTTATGAATCCGGTTTTGCCTCAGTTCCATCAGTTAAGGTTTGACTGACTAGATTTCTCTTATTTTCAACCAGGATTTACTTTGTCCTGTGTAACAGTTTCCACAGACGCTGATTCCTCTAGAGGAGATTTTATTGAGAGATCTATTTAGTGAAATTCATGTTACAATTTTTTTGAAAATAAATATCAGGGAAATAAATTATACTCTGTCATGTACTTCATAAGTTTTACTTGGGAGATCTCCAGCCAGAGTGAATGAGTTTATGGAAATGAATATTGGTCTCTTTGGTGCACACTGAGGACAAAGGAGAAGCCCAGAAGAGAGCAGGAGGTACTGCAGAGACAATTTTTTTCAGCTCTCAACACCAGTGTGCTTTCATAATTCCTTGATGCAGTTAGCTGCAGGAGGATTGTGCTCAACAGACAAAGCCTGACTTTGAGAATGTGATGTTACTGTGTACAGATACATATACTTCTGAGGAGTGAATATGGCTCTTTGAGAGCTAGTATTTCAAGAAGGCCACACAAAAGATGCTTTCAATTGAGATGGTGTAATTCATAAGCAATAGGTTTCAAGACCAGAAGGAGCTGTTAAGGTCACTGTAGTCTATACCACACCAGACAGACAATTTTGCCTGGTATTCTCTGCAAGTTGAAGAAGCGTATTGAAGTACAGCACAGATTTTGAAAGAATGTCCAATTTTGAGTTCAATATTTCTGATAGGGGAGAGATCTCTCTGGAAGATTGTTCTGGTGATAAATTTCTGTAATTTCTAAAGCTATGCACAACTTCTTTGGAATTATACAATTTTTTCTAGCCACTTTGTATTTTTGTTTCACCCAATCATGACCATTACATCTGTGCTTTTCAAAACATATCTAACCCTCTTCAAAATTTGTTTTTCTAGGTAAATGTCATGTCATATACAAACAAGAGCAGAGTGTGTGGAATAGTCTGTTTTTTATTTCTCTTGTCTAGGGCACTTTACTGAAAGGAATCAGTTAATGATGTAGGTAGTGACTGCCAGCCTACTCAGCTGACTACATAAAGTCTAAGGAAGTTTTTGCCTAATCTACAGAATTCCCAATATTACACACCTGTACTTCATGGATCATTGTTAAACAGTATAGGATATCTTTAGTTTTGTTTCTCTTTTGTACCTCAATTAAATCGCATTCGCAAATGTCTTTGACGCTTCTCCAAGGTATTGATGAACAAAATTTATCTCATTAAAAAGAAAATGGGTAGGACATTTTATGATAATCAATGTAAAGGTTACAATATATTCTCTGAGTAACTGGTGAAGAACATTTCATGAATCAGATTATCTACCTGGAATTTATAGAAGAAGGTGTGACTGACAGTGATTTGCTCATAGCATCTCCTCTTATTTATACAAGAAACAGGTTGAATATAGAGAGGCATTTCACTAGAACCTCTATAATTACTGAGATTCAAGTAGCTGGCAGCAGAGCTTGCACATAAATATATGAAAAGCATATTTGGCCATTCGATTGAGCTGTAGTGGATTGCAGAAAATTTAATATTATCAATGTGATGAAAGCTGTATGTAGAGATTTGAATAAAATCAAATCCAAACCTGAAAAAAACTAACCCAAATGTCTTAGTTTGAAGACAATTATGCAACTTCAAACGTTAAAGCAAAAAAAAACAACCCCAAAATACAAAAGTGCATAAACAACAAAAAAAAGAAAAATCAGCAGAATGTGAAATATGGGATGTCTAATAAACTTTCACAACCACCTCTGAGGCTAAATTAAAGACATTGTGGTTCATATCATATCTGAACTTTGTACACTTTTAATTTGCTTCTTATCCAGTCCATAGTTTTGGGGTATTGAGTAGCTTGTATTGTATGATAAAAATTGTTATTTTTGTCTTATTTTAGGTTGAGCAGATTTTGCAATTATGTTCTGGTTTTAATTAATTTTTCTAGCCTTAAATTATTTTGTGTTACAGTGCAGTTCTGGTCACAATGAATATTATAAGACTTCACTAGATGTTAACTGTTGGCACTCACATGTGCAGACTGCTGTACCAATAATGCTGTAGGAATCTTGTGTGTTGTTGTATTTAATTTTATTAAAAGTCTTACCTATAAGTCTGTAATTGGAACAGAAAATTTATTCTGTGAAAACTGATACTTTGTCATTCTTTATCAAGGGAATTCAAGCAGTTGCTTCAAGAAGGAGGGTGTACATCTTCTAAGAGAACTCTATTTTTGCCTAATTCTTACATGTCCTGGATTAATTGTGATGTCAACAAGGTCATCACTGAACATGGAGGAATAACAACCAGCATGATGCTTGGTTCTTAACCTGCTTTTCCCCTTGTTTCTCTAAGAAATCAGCATTCTTATTAATATTTAGATAGAACATAATAAGAGCTCTTAAATTATTAATCAGGAAAGAATGCTGAAATAAAGTCCTGTTGCAATCAAGAGACTAGAACTAATGGACTTACTAGTGAGTTCAACCATCTCTTTTTTGTTCATGAAAGAGAAAAAAAGATTTGGACATGTATTCTGTGATTTCTATCCATGAAGTATGGAGATGCAGATCTTTATAATCAGATACAATTAGATCAATATTTGTCTGACAAAAGAAACACATTTGATGCCTTATTGACTGGGAAAATAGTCTGATGTTGGAAATTCCTGATCACCCTAGGAGTAAGTCATGTCAACTCACAGGGTTCAGATCCCTCATTCTTCATGTTTTTTGTCTTGGCTGTAAAATTTTGTTAATTAGTGACCCTGCTTATAACATAAAGTAAGTGCAGGGAAAGCAGAGTTCTTGTCAGCATTTTTCCAGGTTAAACTACAGACTACTGAGTAAATCTTTAACAACTGTTTAGCAAAACTCATCAGTTAGCCTTCTTCTGCACTAGTGACATCAAGTCTTTGGGAGGTATGAAATTATCCAACAGTCAGGGAGGAAAGATAGGAAAGATGCAGAAGGGTATAACATTTTTCTCCAAAACAGTAGTGCTCAGATTGTCATGGACTCATGCTTTTGTGCTGCCATTTGCTGTCCTTCACTGGACTTCTCTCTGTGTGGTTCACTTCAAAGTTGGCATGTGCCTTTCTTGAGGTACTGTTAGCATCTTACGATAATAAATATGGATCTCTTCTATCAACTGCTGCATTTCCAAATAATTTCAAGAGACAAAGGACTTCTTGCTCATTCTATAAAGAAAGTTTTCTAGTCCTGATTTAAAGATTCAGTGATAGGTATGTTACCATGTTTCTCAAGAAGTATCGATAACTAAATTACTTTCCAATATTTTTTAAAGGACTGTGCCTTATATTAGTTTCCTCCTTCTAATTCTAGGCTTTGTATTGTGTTTTCCTTCTATATTTGAAGTGTTGTTTTTCTGCCTGTGTTCAGAGTCCTGTCATTGCTTTAATTTCTTGTAGAAAATTTATTTATCGAGCTCCTTAAATTGTTTATTCTCTGGGCCTGCTTCCAGTTCTCAATATTCATTTTTACAGTAAACAAATAAGAACTAGACAGAGTGGAATCTATCTGACAACATTGGGTATCTTTGGGTTAGAAGCTGATGTAGTTGCTTGAACTTCAACAAGGTTGTAAAATATTATTACTCTCCTTCCAAGGAGATTGCATGCGTAGCCTCTATCAAATCCACATTTATGTAGAGAAGTAAGGACTATAAAATCCTCAGAAAGACAAAGCATTTTTTCTCATTTAAACCAATAGCAGAATGTAAATCAGTTATCTTTTTCTCTCCAATGCAACATTTGCAATGTAGCCCAGGCATAAAAAAAGGACGAAAGATTTCTTACTAGATTTGGCTAAGCATAGTGCAAAAGTATGATTTAAAAAATTAATGTGTCTTTGAACATAAGCTTTTGGGTTGCTTTCCTAAAATCTGGCAAGTGCTTGGAACATAGGATATCTGCTCTCTACATCATTTTAATCAGCTCTAGAGTCTGGAGATGAAATATGTACTCAAATATGTACTACTAACAGGAAAATAAAATTAAACAGATTGTCTAAGAGATATGATAAAGATACGATAATCTTGAAAGTGAACCAATGCAATACTTATGTGTTCACCATAAACAGGAACTTTAATAAACACCAACATTTAGTTGCTGTATTTAGATGTATTTACATGTGATCTATCTATGAGTGTTCTGCACCATTTCAGTATATGAGATCTCAAAACACCTGAGAATATTTTGTTTTCAATAGTCATTATTATTTAGATGATAAAAGATGCACTCATGATATTAAGATTTTAAAATACCAGATAGCATACAAATGCAGCTTGTGAGAAAATGAAAGGTATGTATAGCAGCATTGTATTATATTACATTACATTCTAGTATGTTATTATAGTACATTATTAAAAGATAAATTAGATATTACAGTAATTAATAAAAGCAGATTTCATTGATGCAATATAGCTGTGAAAAACATATTATGTAGAAAATGAAAACATCATTTTGAGGGAATATCCCCTCTAAATTTTGTATCTCAGTTCAGGTTTGTGCTATGCAAAACCTAATTATCTCATGCATTTGCCACACATATTCATCAAATATCAATCTTGCTCAAAAACTCCAGCCTTATTCCTTGCTTTATTTTGAAATTAAATAAAGGGCTGAAAGTATTTGAGTCCTGCAAATAAAGAAGATTATAAATATAAATAATCTAGTAGTCCATTTATAATTAAGTATTTTCAATTAGAAGATCCTCAGATATTAGTTGCAGGTAACAATGGTGATCTTACGTCCAAGATTAAACACCTTAAAGTATTATTTGGAGGTTTTGGGCTTGCTTTATATGCAGGTGATGCAGAAGTCTTCTTTGATGAATACCCCCTTGACCCTTGCCCACCTATCTTTTGCCATTATTTTGTGTTCTTCTATGCCACAAGATTGTTTTTCTTCATCTTTATCAGTGAACATAAGATAGTCAGTGGGGTTTGTGGTAGTTTAAGCACCACTGTTTTAACTAAGGGCTAGCTCAACAGAGACGAGAAGACTGAACAGAATGTAACAACAGAGAAACACTTCATTTGTCTGGAGCTCGACTAAAGAAAAACAGACTTTAAGGGAACTCCAGACTTAACACAGAGTTAAACCCAACAAAAACCACGCGAAAGGGGAAAAAAGAAAAAAAAAAGAAATAAGGGAACTGCTTTCAAAGGCCAGGCAGGGTGGCCCAGGGAAAGCAGTGGGAAGGGAAAACCATTTCTTCTTCTTTCTCCCTCTGGTGGTAGCTAACTCCCAGCCCTTGGAGTTTCTGAAAATACAACACAGTGAAAAAGTCCTCCCCGCAAGCCGGGATGTTATTTGGGGAAGCTTATGCACCTGTAGTTGTGCTGGCGTGGCTCTGGTGCCGATGGGGGTGGGCGGAGCCAAGCCGAGGCCTGGGAGTCAGAGAAGAGGGGCC
>VXBA01004272.1:191858-233404 GCA_013399895.1 Serilophus lunatus
CTAGCTGAAAAACACTTAGGAATGTGGCTATACCAAAACAATGGTGAAACTTTCTCAAAATATAGCTATGGTCTCTGCAGCAGTCTGAGGCTGCAACACGGTAGTCTTGGAGTTTGTCGAGCAAGGACAAATTTCTTTCCCATAACAAGCAGTTTCACAAAACATGTTTTTCCAAGCAGGTGTCTCTTGGAAAAGCATGTTTTGAACACGAACTAATCTGGAATATTTCTAAAACATAGTGAAAGTTCTCAAAGCAAAAGAAGATTGTGTAATGCTTGACTTTGACCAATGAAATGGTTAACAACAAGTGTCTCTGCCAATGAAATGTTAACGTGCGCGTTTCTAAAAAGTATAAAAAGCTGTGAGTTCTCTCATTAAATGGCTTCCTGGAGGAAAACCTGTCTCCCGTGGCTTGAGTTTTTACTAAGATTGCCGGCCTATACTACAACATGAACCTGTATTCAGGCAGAAATTGTAGAACCATAGAATAGATTGGCTAATTTCAAATTTCTATATTAATTAAAAGTTACACTAAAGCATTGCAGAGTCTTTATGAAATAAGAATATACTGAGCATGTAGAAGTGCCTTCCAGTTTGCTAAGTATTTCAGAGAAATCATTTGAGTTGGAAGTTTTGATGATATCTTCATTTGGAAATGTTCCATGACAAATATGTAATCTTCACAAAACTAGGACCCATCTAGAGGTCAGCTTGAAACCTACACAAGTGTATCTCTTCAATTAATTTTCTTGCTTTATATCTTTAAAACAAAAATGTTATCAGTCTTTTTGCTAAAGGAATAAGGAAATAGTAAGTTTTTTGATCATCTTTCTGAGGTATCAAAAGTAAGAGCCCAATTGTCTCAAGTTGGTGACAGCTCTAGGGGAATGAAGGAAATAGATATCTTGTGTAGATGATTTATTTCCCTTTACAGTTTTGCTTTTTGCTCAGTTCTGCAACTAGATGAAGTGAATATGAACTAAATAAAGCATCTACCAAGTCAGGAAGAGAGGGAAGGAAGAGAACCTTCTGCCTCTCAGGTCTGTGCAGCTTGTGCAGCAGATAGATTGAATCAGGAGCCGGTTACATCACTTTCATATTAATGAGGACATTCTTCTTTCTGGAATTCATCAGTCTTTGGTGCTTTGTAGTTTTGTGAAAGGCTCAAGTACAGAGAGCCAGTAGATACTTTATATTTTTTGCACCATATTTAGAAGCTCTAAAGAATTAGGGCCAAAAATAAAACTAAAGAAGTAAGATTCCAAGAAATATCAAATATCAAATCAGTCGCAGGACTAAATATCTTACCCATAAAAGGTCCTTTCAGCCAGTTCCTGGCTTAAATCAATTCAGTGTGAACAAAATATTTCTCAAGTTTTATTTACTTTGTATTTCAACTAATATTTAATTGTTGATTTAGTTTGTTCATTAATGCCAGACTCTGTGGTTGTTACTCTGTCATTTCAGTCTTGCAGCTTTGGATGGACTATTCCAGAAGGGAGTTTAAAGTCTAGATTTGAGGCACTGAAGGACACCAGTACATGCATCTGCTGATAGCAAATCACCAGATTGCAGGTACAATATCATCCAAAAGTACAGCAGCAATATTAATCAGCTTTTAACTCTTAACTTTTCTAAGTAAAATGGAATTCAAACTTCAATTGTGACACAAGAAGAATTTTCCCAGTTAATTGTCTAAAGCAGTTGAAAAATCTTTGCTTCCTGCCCCATATTAAAAAAAAAAAATATAAAATAACTCCTAAGGCTGAAAAGAATTGCAGAATGGTGAAGGAAGACACTATTACACACAGAATTAACAAGGTTGCAAAAGACCATAGAGATCATCAAGTCCAGCCTTTTACCAAACTTAACAACCTATCCAACACCAATCCATCATCTAAAACATCTAGACCACCTAAACGAAATAAACCATCTAAATCATGTCACTAAGTTCATCATCCTGCTAACTCTGAAAAGTTTCAGCTTCTCTGAAAACTTCCATATGTCATATTATCTTTCAGTCTTCAGTTGAAAAGAGGAAGTCTGAAATAAAGTACATTGGTAGGTCTCCTTAGGTGAGAAAACAAGAATAGCTCAGAACCATATTCTTTTTTTTTTTTTTTAAACTGTGCATTCTCTTTACAGCTTAAGATCAGCAGGTACTTTATCTGCACATCATGTGATAATTAACCACTGCTGTATCTGAATAAGCAATGACCAGTGTCTTTATACAATCAAGTGCAACATACATCCAAAGAAGTACTTTATTCTGCCATCAGTGATTGTACATAATATCATGTCATTTCCCTTCAAGAACACTACTAAGATCCCAGTGGCAGATTTTAGAAGTAATATATCTACTTAGCACACTTGCTGCTGACTTTGCCAATGTCTGATTGCAAAAACGGCTGAGTTTTATTTTTAGCAATGACTTCTGATTGCAGTATCTTGCCACAAGTTGCACCAAATGAACGTGAAAAGAGTTAGCTAGCTTATCAGCATTTTTTATTTGCACGACTCTAGCTGATCTCAGTGTTAAAATATCTGGGACAATGACTGAAACTGAATTTTCTCCCATCCCATCTGGTAAACAGAAAAAAAAAATTAACCAGAGAATGCCATTACTTTTATCTAATAGTCAGGGGGATCTGTTTGGTTTGTGCCATGCATGAACCTTCCAAATTACATTTGTGAGTACTTAATTTTCTTGGTTTGGTTTGTTTTTTTTCCATATTACTAGCAGTTACACTTTATAACCTTTTATTTTAGTGATATATGCCTCTTCTCAAGGAGGCAACTGTTTGCAGCAGATAAAATGCAGATACACAGACATTCAGGCCACTGAATTTCTTGCGTGCAAACCCATTTTCTGTCCTATTTTTAGACACTTTTAATATATTTTAAAGTGGGCAAGATTTGCAAACAAAAATGGAAACAAGCAATACAACAAGCAAACAAACAAAACCCTGAAACAGTTCTGATGAACACAGTTGAAAAATGTAGTAAATGAAAATATGATTCTAAAGAAAATTGAGCTCTGCACTTTAAAAACCTACTTCTTTTCCTAGAGCAAATACAATTTGTATATTGCAACATTTACTAGAAGTGCTATGGGCTTATTTTAGTGTATGAATGATCACTGTTCCTTAATGTTTATTTTTTGGCAGTATGATATACAAGAAAAATATTTTATGATTATTTTATTACTAGTATCCTTGTGCACTTCTCTGAAGTAGTAAATGGTCTTTCAGTTAGTCACAAAAATAAGCTTAGGGCTAAAGAATGGAACATATATTTCTGGGCAGAAACATTTAGATTGTGTGTAGAAATCTTCAGTTAGCTCTGAAGTTGGGCTTGTGGGGGTGTTATTGGAGTGCAACAAATCATTAACTCTGTTTCATTTCAAGCATTTGACTGTTTTTCAGGTTTTTTTTAAGCGTTGGCAGCCAAGCTTTAATATGGGCTTTGTACTTTTGGTCTGGGGGAAAATGGGTACATATTTCTCATTAACAGCATTTATAAAATGACAAAATAAATCAGATCTTTAGAGACTTTAAATCATATAAAATATGTATCATTTGTTGCATGTAATGAATGCACTGGTGGTATCCTGCTTCCTTCAGTGGGGGAGGTAGGGTGAAAGGAGGCTTATGATAATTCCTACTGTGTTCATTTAACTTTATGATGGTTCCTCTCAGGAGACCATCATGAAAAGATAGGAGAGTAATGATCCATAAATTTAACAGAACCCAGACTGAACAATCTTTCAGTCTGACAAAATTAGTTAACATTAAAACACATTTTCTTGAGATGAGTATGTATGTGTGTGTGTGAAATCATGCCCCAATATAAGAACATTCCTTAACTTTTCTAGAAGTTTGTTTTTAGACTGCCATTTTAACCTTTCAAATCTTATTCTTTTCTGCTTTCATAATCTAAATTTGGTATCTATTTTGAATTCATGCTTTTGTTTTTTTCAAGAATATGGCTTTCACTGGTCATACTTCATACTTGATCTTTCCCTTGTACGTACTGTCACAACTATTTAACTGACAAAACCAAGGATATTCTTTAGTGATTCTTTTTATTCTGGTTATTTGTCTAGTAGCAACATAGCCAGTGTCTTGAATTTGCTTGTAGTAAACCTAAACCAATCTGTAACTTAAACATAGATTCTGTATCAAGTCCTATCTCAGTACTGACAACCTCTATCTTGTATAGATAAGTTTTTAAGTTGAGTAAAATCCTCTGTAAAATAATTTCTGAAGGAGATTAGACTTCCCTCCTTCCTCATAATGAGCTGCTGACACAAACCAGCGTGGGCAGACCAGCTGAAAGCATCAGAGTTGCGCCATTAAGACCGAGTTTGAAGTACTTATGTATTAAGTCTACCCACCAATACAGGCTCACCCTGACTCATTCTGATCTGTGCATCTCCAAAAAAACACAGTGTAACTATTAGAAACACTTGCTAAGATTATATAAATGCTTGTGTACAAAAACAGTTTGTGCTTCTACTGCAAGCAATCATACCCTTATTTTCTTAAGAATTTGTGATAACAATAAATTCTCAAGAGATTGAGCTTTAGGTTTGAGGATATCAAAGCTGAATTGTCTTGACTTATTCACAGGTGGCTCATTCATACTTGCCTAGCTATATTCAAGCTCTTTAATATACCTGTGCATGCTGAAGTCAGATCTCTGATGGCAATACAGAGTAGAGCTGTGTTCTCTTTTTCTCATTGGTGGCGTTTTGTTTACAAAACAAAACATCCAACAAAGGATTGTAAAAGTTGTTTATTATACAAATGACAGACACAAATTTCACAGTTAGAAATTGTATAGCAGTAAGTTTAAGGGACTTAAGTATGCTAACTTCATCAATGAGTAGGATAGCGATGCATATATGTTGTACAGTCCTCTGGATTATTTTCCTGATTTTTTTTCCTCTACCTACTGTGCTACATGACAGAAAACACATGAAATTCCATTTCTATCCTTGATTTGATGCCTTCTTTTGCTCGCTTTCTAGGGAGCAATTTCTTTCAGAAAGAAGGAGTTCAATTTTGTTGCATAAATTCATAGTATCTTATCAATATTTCTTTTATTCCCCTAACACTTTTTAATGTAACAGCATTCCATATACACTTCATAATCATTCCCTCTTCAGCAAAATCATTAAGTCTACATTGTCAAATTTTACTTTGATTACAAATGCACATATTTTCCATGATGCTAATATAAAATAAATGTCATATATATTTATTTGCAGCTCTAGCCAAAGCGGTTGATATTAAGGAATCATTAAGGAAACCTTAATGCCAGTTCGTTATTCATTCAACAGTCAAAAAAAGCATCTGTGCATTAGATGCTATTAACACATGCAGAATGCCAGATATAATGATTCCATTAAATCAGACTTGATTGATAGTTTATAAAGACTGAATTTATGCTATTTTTGGAAATGCAGTGTACATTATGCATTTGCATTATTTTTTCTGAAATTCTTCTTCAATGCAGAACAGCCCAGATGCCTTTCCTTGGCCGTGTTCCACCTATACTGAGGTAGAAGGGACAGAGAAGGGAGGCAGGTGGTCAGAGAAGACCAGAGAGGTAGAAGGTCAGAGAAGACTGGCTTTCTCCCATCTTGCACATACAGAAATATACTTTTATTACCTGTCCACAAATTAACTGTTGTATGTATTCAAAACTTCTTCAAGGATTCAGAAAAAGTTTCTACTTTATCTGTCTGACTGTTGAAAAATAATGTTATGTTTATAGTTTTAAGGGTGCTGTATTAAATCAAGGTAATTATAGGCTTTTTCTGATGCCTTAAGGGGTATGCTTAATATTTTGGGGATTCACTTTAGTTAAGTAGCTGGGTAGCTTGAAATATTAAATGCCCAGAGAGAGAGAGAGAGCCTGTTTTCATAAATATTAGCATTCTTTCATGTAGATAAGAGGGGCAGTAAGACAAAACATAAAGTTAGGCTTCCCAGGCCTACCAGAGGCAGGACCTGGATGGACATAGGTAATAAAGAGCATGTTTGTTGGACGTTTGAGGGCTATAATAGTAAGATGGACTTTATTTGCATGGTATGATGAGTGGACACTAAGAAAGTTATAAATATGAAGAGATTGTTATTCTTTTCCTCTTTGGATCACTGGACATCACCAGTAAAGCTGTTCTTCCCTTCACCTCTGCAAACTGCGTGCTTGTCTCAATTTTCTTATCTCGCTTTCAGGCAACAGTTCAATTCCACTTCCAGAGTTGAAATTAAATAACTTAATTTCAAATGGATTTCACTGCTTGGTGTGCAAAACTGAGACATCATCTGTGTCAGGATCTTTGGTGTGTCTTTGCTCCCAGAGAATTTCCAAAACCTGACGGTCTTGTTTTTGGTAAGTGATTGCATTTCCAGGGTCACTAAGAATGATTGAATAACATCCTGATTTTTTTCTGGATAGTGAAAGACAGTTCTAAACCTGTCTTCTTCTTTACTGACCTGTCAATTCACTTAGTGACTTTCCATACACCTTGGTTGAGGTGAGTTGCATAGAACAGGCAAAGGCTTGGTGCCTCTGTTTGCTTTACCATCCTCGGCTATTGCTACATCCTCCTTTGCTCTAGCTGCAAAGGAGAGAAAATATTAATAGGAGCAATTCTGGGCTACATTTGTAAGATTTACATTAAGTACTTCTTCCAGTTAGGTCTGAAGCTCCATGACTTCAATTATAATTACCTTGGTGAATTATGTAAAGAAAAATAAATATTTCTAAAATTAGCAGGAAGCCTACAAGCAGGTGAAAATGAATTATTTATTAGTTGTTTGCAAAAATTATTACAATATACAGATTTTTTTAATACTTAAAATTATTTATTTCATGGTGGTCCTAGCAAATACACTGGTTTGTTTTTTTCAGGAAGAAGTATTGATGTTTTTATTTGTTTTGGTATTTTGGATGATTTATTTACTTTGCCCTGAAGGCTGTGGTTACTGATGTACATTATTATACTTGCCCATGGCAATTGCATGTAGTAAACCTTGTTGATGAATAATCTGGGGTAATTAAACAGAGGCAGAAAAATTCTCTTCTGTGGTTCAAAGTTCTGTGTTGCATGAGGAGTGTGAATAGGTTTTAGCTCTGTCTAAAGCAAGGATAATACAGTAGACTGGCAATACCTTTATCAAGTAACACTTCATTTTATGGATTGATCTGAAGGATTAGCATTATCAAAGATCTCATCTTTTCTAATCACAATTAGGGACAATTTTTTCCTCTTAGCACTAGAAGGAAATTCCTGTATTTGAGAAATTATAGCTAATCTATATTCTGTTCCTTCAAAAGAAATCTTTATCTTCAACCTTAAAGGACACTCTGAGATTATCTCTTTTGTCTTTTTCGAAGAGCTGCAACCTCAAACAGCCGAAGACATTTCTCAGTGTTTTTTGAACTTCCTCTCCAATTGTTGAAACTTCTTATTCCAACGACCATTAAGTTTTTTTTATCATATCCTGAAAATGCTTTTCCTCATCTAGCTATCTATTTCAGCTTGCTCTTTTTCTGAAAGAAGTTGCTGCTAGGAACCAATGCAAATCTAAACAAAGATGCAGTTCATAAAAACAGTGGATGGACATTCTCATCAAGGGGAAGGATTGACTGCAACACACCCCTGACTGTTTTAAGCACAGGCCCTTCAGGAGAACTCTTAGTTTTGTTCACTGAACCGCAAAATTGAAGTGCCATGGAAGAAATCCAGACGTGCAACAATGCCAAAATATGAATCGCAATATACTGAAAGGCTTCAAAATTACTGTATTTACACAAGGGTGTTACTGACAGAATAAATGAAAATTTTATGGTCTAAGAAAAGAAACACAATTTTGGCTAACTAACATTTTTCTACTGCTTTAAAGCTTTTATTGGGAGTAGAGGGAATTTGTACTCACTGAAGTAGATCAGTGAAATGATAGTTTGTCTTTGAATGGAGTACTTTTATCCCATTAATTTCTGCCATTATGGTGTGAGATAAGATGTAAGCCAGTGACTAACTGAAAATTAAGGTCCCAAAAAAGAGGCAAAGAAACAAAAAGAATACCTTATTCAGTATTATACAAAGTGCATGCTAAAATTAATTTTTACTCAACCTTTTATTGTAGCCTCTTTCAACCTCAATTCTTTATGCACTTAAAGTTGTCTGCTTCTGCTATATTTAAATATATTCAGTTTATTCATCAGATCTCCTTTTAAGGATATTTGATTAAAATTCCTTCTTGTTGCAGTTAAGAGGAGAAAAAAGACATTGTAGTGGAGATATGCCTTAGATGAATGTGTGGCATTGAAAGCTTTCCTGATATACTGCAGATGAAGGAATCACTTAGCATATTGCAGAAGAAGCATTAGAATACTTTAGCTCATGTTATTTTTAAAATTAAGCTGGCATTGTATGCTCACTGTTGCTGATAACACTTTTTCAAACAACTGTAATCACTGTGAAGTTTTGAAGAAACATTTCAGGGTAACAGGAAAAGAGGAAAGGATCATAAATATATGTTGTCAGAAAGAATCTCCAAAGTTCAAGGCATTTCATTCCATCTATTGCACTGAAGCTGGATCATGTAAATCTACTATATGCTTGTCTAATCTGTTCTTAAAAGCAGCGAAGAATGGTTCATCACATCCTTGGGTAGTCTGCTGAAGTGTCTCATTACTCTTCATTAGAACATTTTTACTGTTTTAAACCTAAAGTCTCATGATTTCTACTTGTCCTTCCCCCTATGTGTGTGAAGAACAAATATTCATCTTCATTTTTTATAACTGCATTTTAAATAATGGAAGAGTTATGTCTTCTACTACCCAGACCATTCTTCTTTTGAACCAAACATATCTACTTTTTCTCTGAAGTCATGCTTTCTAAAACCTTTTGCATCTCCACATTTACTCCAATTTCACCCTCTGGAGTTTAGAGTTTGTCAACATTATTCTTAAGAGCTTGGATCCTCCAGCCAGGGACTCCATACTTTCGATAAACAAGACAAAGATAGCTATCTCTCTCTCTTCTCCTCTGTAGGACTTCCTAGTGCACATCCTGAAATGAGAATTGTCTTTAAAACATCACTGCCTTATGAATTTATAATATTCTACTGATCTTTTTATGACCTTTATATATTTTCTGCCTGGCTGATTTTTCACCACTTGAATGATGCATTCAGCTGTGCTGTGGCTGTTATTCTTGCTGAGTACTTTCTGCTAGTCTTTTTGAAATCATCTTGTGGAACAATCTTGTTAAGACTGTTGAGATAAAGCTTCTCGGTAGCTATGCTTTGAAAAAGCTAATAATTTGGAGATTTCAAGTAAATCTCATCAGAGAACCTGAAAAACTTCTGTCTGAGTTTTTTTTGGAGATCAATCTTGGGTTCATGCCACAATTCCACCTGCATATTGTCATTGCTTTGCTTCTTTTCCTAGTCTGGTGTAGTCTAAAGGAAAAATTTCCTTCATTTTTCCATGCATTTTTCCTTCAATCTTCCATACATTTCCCAGTTGTTTATATTCATGGTTAGAAGTTTTCTTAATGGATAGAAGGAAGTCCTTGCCTACCCTGAGAAAGACACTGATAAAGCTAATGAGCTGGTCTAGGCCAGCCCACAAACCATGCCAGGAGGCCAATTTCGTGCCAGAAGAGGGGATCTAACGGGAGCCAAGCCAAGGAAGAGGATAAAATTGAACTCTAGAGGTCATCTGGAGACCACTGACCCTAATTCTAGAAGGTGTGTCTGGGGTGGAGTGGTGGATGGAGTGGTCTGGAAAAGTCTAGAAAGTATGATGCAATGGCCAAATATTATAAAACACATAAAATTATAAAATACATCATAGCATCATCTCCCTCCACACGTAACAAGTGGTTTAGCTTTAATGTTCACTGGCAGAAAAAGTGATGGTAGAAAAATTCTAGGCAGAACTGATATCATGGTTTTAACTTGTTTGTCTTTTGATTTTTTCCCAATTCCTTTCTCCTGGAGCGAGGTGGGGGGAGGCGTTCCCTGGTCAAGAAGTGGCGAGCAGCTGGCGGTGGCAAAAGCAGAGCAGCGGCAGCCCCAGCCTCCCTTTCCCCCGGCCCATGAGTGGCATGCATGGAAAAGTGTGTGCATGTTTTGCCCTGGCATGGTGCTCCTGGTCCGGAGCCCCACCACCGCCATCAGATCATACCTTGTGATTCCCCCCGGGTACTGCCATTGCAGTGTGACACGAGAGGGTGGGATACAGCCGAGATGGACAGCTGGGAACTGTTTCTTATTGGACGGAACTGGCACTGCTGAGGGCAGGCACAAAGGGGTTTTAAAAGTGCAGCGCGTGGAAGGCTCTGCCTCTTCCCCACTGACACGAGTGGAGAGGCTCTTCACATCCTTAGAGGTCCCTGGCTGCCTTGTTTTCTCTGCATCTTTCTCCTGTGGATTACTTTGCCAGTGGCCCCTCGCCATCCTGGGGAGCCGTCCTGCATTTTCTCCAGCACCAGCAGGGGGGACAGTTTTCCTGTGGAGTCCAGATCTTGGCAGCAGCATTTTCCAGCCAGCATCTTGGAGTCCTTCTGTTGCAAGTCCTTTTTGGCAGCTGCTTCTTTTTTTTTTCTCTGGGGATGTTTGGGGTTGGGTGCGGGGTGAAAAGGTGTGTGGTTCTCCCTGGTGTGGGTGTGGGTGGTTTTGGGAAGTCACAGGTCTGAGGTGGTTGGTATTAAGATATAGATATATTTATATTTTTATCATTATTATTATTATTCATATTATATTTTCTTTAATAAAACTTGTATTCACTTAATGGGCTTCTGTTCTTGTTAAATAATTCTCCCTTGTCTCAAACTGAGACAAATGAGTACCAGGCTGTGGAAGCAGACCACTTCTAATCAGGCAAAAGCACCTTGTTTGCATGCACTCAGAAGGCAAAACAGAAACAAGCAGTTTTCCTGTCCCATTCTCAGCCATTGATTGCTGTAGTTTGCAGACTGACGAGCTTACCGCATATGTCTCCACTTTCTGAGAGAGAGGGCATAAACTTCTCATAGAGACTGCAGCTTAAGCAGGAACTGGAAACTATTTAAAATTGATAATAAAAAAGATAAATGTATGATCACTTGTTAAAATGATAATTAGGAAATGTTATTAGCACTAATGTTTATTATCACAAAAGTCTAATAAGCTTTTAAATGTATAATTAAATTCATATTTTGATAGTTTCCTGAATCTGGATTATGTTTTAGTTGGGAATCCCTGGGAGATCGCCAAATTAAAAATATATATGAGGGACCCAGAGCTGGCATGGGAAATTAGTACTGCTGCCTGGAAGACAGAACACTCTATAGAGATCTATAGTTTATAGAAAGAAATTCAGAGCAGGCTTTTCAGGAAAAATGTGCACATGCAGCTGCAATCTGACTTGTATCATTGTATGCCAATAGGTTGAAGACATAATGTAGATTTCATAAGTAAAGCCACTTGTGTACAGTTAAGTGAATTGTTTGTTTCATCTGAGGTAGAAACAGAATGATTATAAAACAATTAATACAGTCTTGGAAAAAAGTTTCTTTTGTTTTATTTTACTTTTCTCCAATAGCTACTAAATATGCTCATGAAGTAAAAATTCCAGACAAAGAATTGAAAGGAGACTAGAGAAGAAAAGAGAAGCAATTTTACTTTTTGCAGCAGTAAAAACAATATTGTGGTATAACCATGAACAAAGAGTAACGATATAAAGCTCAGTTCAGAAATCTTCTATGGGAGTATGGGAGGTTTTCAAACACTGAATAACTCTGATGTCACTTACACTAATAAGGTATGCATTGCAACGAAGTACTCCTAAAAATACCAACTAATTTTATTTTCTTTGTATGCATATAGTTAAAAAAAAGTGAAAAAATCTTTTAAAATTGAAATGCTCATAGACAAAGAAATTGAAGGGAGCCTTATGTTTTTTTTGTTTTGGATTTTTTTTTTTTTTTTGTAAATGAGAAAAAAATCAGACTTATTAAATGTTTTCACTGAGTTTCAAAGCATTTTAAAAATTATCTTGCCGTTAGGTTAATTCTTATAGTTGGTACTGGGAATCAGAACCCTCTGGAAAAGGAAGTAAGGGAAAAGAAACAAAGAGAAGATATTATACTGCAGAATCTTATGTTGTAAGGCAGAAATTAGTGTGACTTATTTTCGGTAGTGGCAGCATACACAGTTAACCTACAGTTTAGTAAAACAAAAAGGTGGAGCTTGTAGGCTGTTTGTTCTATCACATATAGTTCAGTTTATTTTATTCAGGGTCTCTGATTAGATTTTCTAATTCATCTCTTTGGTTTTAATTCTCACAAAGAGGTGAGAGGAGGAGAGGAACTACAGGAGGACATTAATCTGTAAAGATCAATCTTGCTTTTGTTTGTAGACATATCCACTAGGGAAATCTCAAATCTTTCATTCCTAAAATTTGGGATTTTCGGTTGTTTTTTTGTTTAGTCGGTTGGGGTTTTTTGCACTGTATACCAGCTGCAAGTTGTGGCAGTGCAACATTTCTATAAATTCCTAGTTCGAATGCCTTTGTCCACCTCTTGTTTAACCTGACTGTGTCTGTGACTTGAATTAATATCTTCTAGGGAAGAGCAGCAGTTCCTTTGGCACTATGGAGAAGGAGAGCAGTCTGACCAACGGAAGGGGTCATTACAAGTTCAGTTACAATTCCTTACGGTACATCTAGCTTCCATATCCCTGCTGCTGACAAGTCAGAAAGGGTTAATATGTGGGAGCTTCTTGTGTGCCACCTTGTGTATCTTCCCTTCTTTTCAGGACCTGATCTCTATTTATTTCTCTGATCTGATGAGGCAGGTGGGTAAAATTACGTGCAAGCTGTGAGAGACTGAATTCACATCTCACTGGGTTGGTTATTGTGTTGGATCAGTCATCTTGTCTGTGTGTGTGTCAGGATGTAAGGGCCATGGTCAGGCCTGTCGCCTCATGGCAGGTTTGGGCACACATAGTTCACATGATAAGCCCAGAGTTCTTTGCCCCTGCATGCCTCTTGCACCCATTCTCTTTTCCACCTGGTCCCATGCTTAGGTCTGCCACCTAATTGCTGTCTCGTGTGGTGTCGCATCAGTCTCCAGGAGGACCTGGCTTGCTCCCAAATCTGGGCCGGCATAGGCTGCTGTATGGTATCGATGCATCACTCCTAAGCTGTGCCATGCAGACTGCTGCATTTTCCCTGCAGGCCGCCATCACCACCACAAACCCAGCCTAGACCATCGGGCAGACACCATCTGTAAAGGAGCTTCTTTTTCCTCTCCCCCATCTTGGGGAATGGTGAGAGAGTTCATCTTGCACTGCTTGCAGTGGAGTCCTGCACTGCCTCCGTCTCTGTTGCGTTTCCTACTGTTGTGGCTGCGGGATCCCTCACTGGGTCACAGCTCCCCCTTTGTCTCCAAGGCTGTGCTGCTGCCTCCTGCTGGACAGAGTTAGAACTGCCCCGAATGGGAGAGGTGTTCTCTGAGCGTGAGTTCCTCTTGTTCTTGAGTTGTTGCTTTGTGTTCTGTGTTTTATCACGTATCTTTTTTTTTTTTTAATATTTGTGATATAGATACATATATTTAATAAAGAGCTGTTGTTCTTTTTTCTATGTTTTTCTGAGTCTTTTGATTTCAAATTTAAATAGTACAGTTGTCTTAAAACCAAGACACGATAGTAGCCAAAGCCCACAAATACAGCACAGATAGGCTCCATTTTTGTGTTTTCCTCTTGGGAACCTGCTACTGTGATGTGATCTCCATAGGACTCTTTAATGGTAGCTGTCTCTTATTCTAATCTCTACTTCTTCCTTTACTCTTTTAATTTCACCTTTCTTTTCTCTTTTTTTTTTATTCTTTTGGGTAATTTAAAGCCAAGGAGTTTATATTCTACTAAACTGGATTACTGATTGCTTTAGACTGGGCATTTTTGTGGACTGTGTCTTTGCTGGATACTTTTGGTATGATGCTTCTGCCTTAGTTGTATGTTACCCCTGAAGCTTTTACCTAATTACTTATTTTCTCACTAAATTAGAAGAAGTTCTCTGGGAAAACACTCGTACTGTGCTCTCTTTATGCAATTCGAGGTATCAAAGGACCAAAGACTGCAAGAATTCATGTGGGTGAAATCTCTTGAAGTCTTAAATATAAGTAAAACACCTGGGCAGTGTGTGGCTTAGACCCAGGGTGTTTCACAAGCAAAACAAAATTTATGATGAAGAGCCAATAATGAAAAAATAAACAAACAGAAAATAAGAGGAAAAATCTCCCAAGCACTAAATCAATACTAAAATAAATGTTCTAATGTAATGTAATGTTTTAATGTAATCACTACAGTCTGTTGACCTCTTAGGATTAAGAAGAAAAATGTACCACGTCTTAAGAAAATTTTTCTAATATACCAAAAAAGAGTTGTAAATACATTGTTAGAATGAATTATGTAAATTTTTTAAAAATTCAGGAAGAAAGACACTTTGTTTACATTGTTTCATGTTTCCTAAAATAGTGAAAAATTTAAAAAAATATTTTATTTGTTTATTTATATTTATATAAAAAAAAGAAGTCTCATTCTTCAAAAATAATATCATAACTTTATGACAGGAATATAACTTAATACTATGCAGGTTAAAGATGGAGAGTACAGGGATGTCAAGCTATGACATATAATCAAGACCATGTACATTTTTTTATTCTTTTTATTCCTCTTTACTAGTAATGCTCTTTGTTCGTAATATTATCTCTCAATACCTGCCAACAATTAAATTTGACCATATAAATCATGCTTATTTCTACTACAATTTAATTCACAAATGTAAGTAATCCTTTATCTGTGGTAATGTCCTGTGGAGTAAAACCATTCCTGTTATGGCATTTTTCTTTCCTTTTCATGAGCATTAAGTTATTAATATAAAAGTTAAAAGGTGGGAAGTAAGTACCTGGAAGATAAAAGTAGTATTTAAATCCTGACTATCAACACACTCCTGGGGTGGTTTAGAATGAGTGCTGTTAGCAGGTTAGAACTGGTGATCTATAGTACAAGTAAGATGTAGACTTACTGGACCAAGTCCAGTGATGGGCCACTAAATAATTATGGGATTGGAGGATCTCCTATTATAAGGAGAAGCTGAGAGAGCTAGGGTTCCTCAATATAGAGAAGGCTTGGGGGAATCTGATTAATATGAATAAATACCTCATAGGTAATGAAAAAGAGAAAGATTCTTCCTGATGGTGCCTACTGAGAGGACAAAAGACAGGGGGCATAAATTTAAATATAGCAAATTCTGTTTAAAAGTAACAAAAGCTATAAAAATGATCATTCATAATCTCAATCTAATGAGACATGAAAGTGAATCAACACTGGAAGACATTTACTATACAGGCTGTATAGTCTCCATCCATGGAGACATACAAATCCCAACAGGACACGGTCTTTAGCAGCGTGCTCTAGCTGACCTTTCTTTGGGCAATGTGTTGGACTAGTCAGTCTTGATAGGTCCTTTCCAGACTCAGCAATTCTGTGATTGCTTCTGTGATTCCACAGATAACAATTTTTTCATTGGAAAAACCTTTCTTCTGTTTCTGTTTCATAAATATTACTTTAAAAGAAGTTAATTGAAACATATATTTACTTTCTGAAAGAAATATAAATAAAAAATTTTGCATAAACTTACCTAAGAATTCCCTGCTAATACCATTATACTCTAGTTCACAATAATATTCATATGAACATCCCATACAGCATCTTAGTATTCATACATTCTACTTCATTGTCTTTTATTTTAAAAGTTGGACCTAAGTGGGATTGGTCTAAAATATATCTGCTGTGAATTACTCAGCAGTCACAGCAGTCCTCTTTGGAAACTCAAGAAATGCAGGGCAAGTTCTGTTCTTTACATACCACTCTGGCAGCAGCAGGATGAGCTGGTTCTTATTCCAGTCTTAAAACTAAGATATGTAGGAACTTGTTTCTGGTTTGTGATTTTTTTGTTTGTTTACTTATTCTTTTTTTTTTATTTAATAATAGTTTTTCATCTCCCTAGGAGAATGGTTGTTTATTTGTTTCTCTAGCTATTGGTTTTTTGCTTTGTTGTTGCTGGCTGTTGCTTCTGGAATACAAATTTTGAGCAGACAAAGGAAGTAAGTTTCACTTAAACGTCACAAAGCTATATAGCTGTATCTTTCTGCAATCCTTTCAGGAATGGTCTGGCATTAAGTTCTTGATACATAATGTTTCAGCTCTGTCAGCCCTGGGTAGGTATATACTGTTATAGATATACAGGTAGATATATATAGGCAGATATATACTGCCCTGGGTAGATATATACTGAAGCAGATATATACTGTTTTAACTCCCTCAGGCCTGGGTAGATGCCTCAGGTAAAATTGTTTCACTAGAATGAAGTAGAATGCAAATATCCATTATAATTTTTTACTACTTAGAACTACTACTTATACTACTACTTATTTTTATCTTTCGATCTTAGATTTTTAAAATATTTTTAAAGCTCTTCTGCTTTGTTTTGAATGTCTCTGTTTAATGTAATATAAAGGTATAATGGCCTTCAAAAGATATAGAATTAAGGTAAGTACAAGTAACAGTTTAGAAATTTCATATGGCAAAGAATTAAGTAATTTTTTATGAAGTCTACTGTATCAAGCTGACATCAGATACTTTACAACAGGAACTTATTTCATCATGCTGTATGCTGCTTACTTATTTTATGCTAGAATTATTGAACCTCTTAATTTAGCTGTGTAGCCGTTTAAAAAACAAGGCTTTTTGAAGGGGGTTGTGAGAGAGAAACCCCACTTACCCGATTAAAATTCAGTTTTTTCATCAAAAAGCCGTTGGGGAGGGGGCTGTCCCGGCCGGGACCGGAGGGCGGGGAGGGACCCTTTTTACCTGTGGAAGCCAGGCTCCGGGCACCTGTTCTCCCGGGGTTTGGAGAAGGAAGTTGGGATAGGGAGGCCGGGATGGAGTGGGACCTGTACCAGTCCCGGTGTCCCCGAGGCCAGGGCCGGGCAGCAACAGCTCCTCGTTTTCTTGGGGCCCCTTCCCCGAGGCCGAGGCTGGGCGGTGGTTTCTAGCCCCCGCCTCTGTCCCTCCCCACTGTCCCCCTTCCCTGCGAAGTGTGCAGCCGGGGACCATCTCTTCCCACACGGGCACAGCGGTTTTCCCGGGGAGAGTAGCGGTCTGGGGGCACAGCGGCACCTCGCCCCGGGCCAGCGTGGCCGGGAATTTTCAGCACCACGGCTGCTGACGGACAGCAACAGAGAGCTGGCCCTGGCACCGTCTGGCGCTGGGGCGTCTCTGAAGGGCAGCCGCCACGAGAACAAAGATGGCGCCTAACGACTGAACTCGTGACTTCGAGGCGGGGCCCGACGAACTGGACGGATGGGAAGCCAGCTGGACCAGGCAGAAGGTGACGACATTCAGGCGACAAGGGAGAAGGCGTGAAAAGTCGAAGCACAGCCCCGCCCCGCTCTCTTTTTCGGCCGTCGCTGTGGGGAGAAGGGTCGCAGCTCCAGTGTCCAGCGCCTGCAGGCCCCCGGCGGGATTTCCACTCATTCCTCTCAACTGGAAGCAAGTATTCGGACAAGGGAGGGAGGGACTGGTCTTTTCACCTGTGTTTGTGTTTTCCAGAGAGGCTGAAGGGCCAAAGGTATTTCCAGAGAGCGAGAAGGGAGGGACACCCTTTCCTACCCTTTTCCCCTGTCCCTTTCAACTAGTCATCACCCTACCTCTCTAATTTAATTCCCTTATAATAAAACTGTCCCCCTGCTGACCATTCTATTCAGTTTTTCCGTCGCCTTTATTGAACTCGCCCCCCTGAGTGCTAAACAGTGCTCAAACCACTACAAGCTGATATAACGCACAGAAATATTGAAACATAAACATTTTATCGCAAAAATGACTAGTATGAAATCTGTATAAATATAGAACTAAATCAGGGTCTGAGCAGCTTGTTTTTATCCCCCCCTTCCTAGCCTTTGCACTGGTTAGAAATGTGACAGAGAGCAGAACTCTGATTCACAATCTATCTTAATGGCTGTACCTCTGGCTCCAAACAACACAACATCTCGTTGCTGGGCTGGTGGGAAAACCACACCTGATCCTGTAATAAGGGTGCTAAAAAAGGTTCAGAGCTTTCACTAGACAGGAAATGAGCCCAATGTTAATGAAAGAAAAAGTATGAAGAAAGCCCACAAGAAAAAGGCATTTCTTTTCAGTTTGGATGAAGAAAATGTGGTGTTGTGGAAGGTAAAGACTTTTTGTGTGGTTTTTCAAGTAATTCTCATTAAATAAATTCCCCATGCCTATCAGGATTAGCCCTAAATCTCAAATGAAGGAAACTCAAATGCATCATATTATGAACTTAGTCACAGCCGTAGTAAGGCTATTTTTCAGTTTAGTTCTCAAAGTTACAGAGACAAAACATAGTCAAAGAAACTTTAGACCAAGGAAGAAAACAAATTTTGTTGCTGTTCCTAACTGGAATGGGACTATTGGCAGCCTAGCCACTGTGGCAAGTGAATACAGAGTTGCTTCCCCTTACACTGAATACCATTACATTTGTTGCTATTTGATCTGTGTTCAAAATGCTTCCATCTTTTACAAGAATTACTAACCTTTGTTAGTGAGTCAAGCCATTATTTGAAAAAACAAAAGTCAATGAAATAGAAATGAGCATAGTGAGTGTTTATAATAAATGTATGTGTGTGTGTGTATAAAATAAGGGAGTTAAAATGCCAGATTTGGCCTCGGACCTGCTAGAAGAGAACATGTTGCCCCTACTGTAAGCTCCCATGTTGTGTGTGGCCTTAGCGTGCAGAATGTCATGAACCAGTGCTGATCCTGAGCTTGCATCAGCACAGTCACTACAGTTTTATACGGCGCCATCAGCTCCTCCAGGAACCACACTGGGAATTCGAACCAACCATGTTAACACCTGCTTTTGTTCAATGTCGCATACTATACAGCACATCGGTCAGTATTCTGGTTGTGTTAAGCCCTGGACACCAGTTGCTGGCTGGGACTGGTCTCCATTGTTTTCTTTACACGGTTTTTATCTAGCTCCTGGCATCCTGGTTATGATGACAAGGCTGTTTGAGAGACACCATGCAGGCACAGTAGTTCCTTCCTATGACAGGATTAATTCATTACTGTTTTGTACAGTCAAATGTTTTTGAACATGATTCATTTGAATAGAAATTACATGTAGTTGTGGAATAGCTTTCTACAATATGAGCTACCAACAGCTGAAACAGTACATTGTTTTTAAGTATTTATGTTGCTCAGTACCAGGAAGCTTGGACAGTTTATGCTCATGCTCACTACTTATAGTAAGATTTTCTGGTATCCTGAGTTTTAGAGGAGACAGTAAAATTTCCCAGTGTTTCTTTTCATTTAGATTCCATGAAAATACTCTAGAAGATACAAGAAGATCAAAAAAAGCCAGCATTTACTTTAGAGCCTGGAAATATTATTTCATCTAACTTGTTTTTATGGGTCAGTATTGAAAAGCTTTGTTGATTTTAAATGTTGCATTGTCCTAGAGAGAGGGAGAAATAGTAAATCTATCTCAGCTCTTCTTTTTATAGACAATAATACAAGGCCAGCTCTCTATGAAGTGTGTTTTCTTTGACTTGTAAGAAACTAATAAAAAGCTGAGAGGAAAACAAAAGTGACTTTGCACATTTGGCTGGAAAAACTTCTGAATATATAAAATAATAAAATAACGCCAGCAATTTGATATAGTGGCAATTAAGTTTAAGGATTTTTGTAAATCTTAGTAGTGGATACAATTTTTCACTCCAGGAAAGCAAGAAAAACATGTCCCATCACAGGCTACTGTGCAAACAAAGTACACTTGTGACAACAAGTGTGTTATACGAAAGGTGTTTACTAGAGATAGGAGTGATTTAAAAGAAAGTAAGTTTTTTTCTCTGTACTGAGAAATATGACTTTGATATCTAAGACAATCCTTTTACTCCAATAGTGATACTGAGACAAAGTGAGAAACAGACTTAGGGATGAACCTCTCATTCCTAATATTCAATAGTTTGTTCACCCAAAACCTAAATTGATTAATCTAACTGATAGGGTACTATATGGGTATTGATTGTATTTTCCCTACAGGGTAGTAGAGTCCCTTCAACTTTGTGTGGCTAACTGCATTCCTGAAATGTCAATGGCCAAGTTTCTCCCTGGAGCTCAGTTCCAGTGTTGAACTTGACCTCTTTACGTTTGTCAAAACCATGTACTTCTGCAAGGTTTTATCTACTGCTAACACCTCAGGCTGAGATCAGATCTAGCGTAGCATCAGAGGAAAAGACACAAGCTGTGAGCAATGTGGCTTAATTCAAATCTGACTGTATAAAAGTAATTATCATGTCATGAGGAGTGGAGGACAGCAGCCCTGACTCAGTCAGTGAACAATTTTTGAACAACTATCAAAAGAAGGACTAAAGTGGAATATTTTCTCTCTGCTGATACGATATGATCATGAATCCTTGAGAGTTCTGCTCACTTTGTATTCACATATGGCTCACTAAAAGACTAGATATCTCCTATGGAAAAGTACATGCGCTGGATTTCAGGGGGAAAACATACCAAAATTACCCAAATAATCAACCTATCAGTCAACAATTCACTTCAGTGTATGTCCTCATTCTTCTTGGTAATTCAGGTATTGTAGGGTGCTTTTCTATTGGGATCCTTACTGCATAGAGTTGAGATTAGTCCAAGTACTTCAGTATGTGGTTTTCTACTAATAATGCCTACTGTATCTCTGGATATGTGCAGAGATTCCTTTTGATTAATTACCTTTTTTTTTTTCTGATTTAGCTAAATACATGACTAGGCATAAACTAACTGTAGCAAGCTGATTACTAAATTCAGGTAAACAAAAAAAAGAAAATATTATTTTTTACTTTCAGCAAATGTTTATTTTTTTTCACGTTTCTAGTTCTTCACCAAACTTTTCAGCACCTGTCCATCAGTGTCTGAGACACAAGTTTAAGTCATCGTGACCAAGGTTTGGTCCCATTGTCTTCTGTTATCTGCAAATTTAATGACTGTCTAATGAAGACATAGCCTTGGAGATTAATCTATGAGGAACCCAGCAAAAAACTTAGACTACATCAGGCGCTAGGATCTGAGGACAGATAACAGTAATTTAAGTCCTGTTTGTACTGATAAAACTGATGTTTCTGCTCTGTCTCATTTACCAAGAACCTTTGGTCCCTAAATGTATTTGACTACTGTCAATTAAATGGCAAATCTGAAAGGAAACACTTTTATTGATGACAGGTTTTTCTGTACAGTGGTTAATACTTGGCTCCAACAAGACCTCAGGTTACGTTGTATTTCTTGAAGACACTGTTTACTTTCAAGTCAATAGGAGTAATAATGATAAGGCACATTAAAATGCCATAATGGTGCTTCATTACCAGGTACCATCACCAGTAGCACATTATAACCATTCATATATCTACCAGATCTGACATACCACCATACTATCTTTAATTGTTATGAATTATTTGAGAGACAATCTAGTTGGAGAATCTAGTTGCAAGAGTGGAAAAAGGTAGATTCTCTTACATGTTACGTCCTTTTCCTTACAGTTTTTTGTTTGTTTATGATTTTTATTTATTTTTTGTTTTCTGTGTTTCTAATATGTAAAATTTCTTGAATTATACTCCTGAAGATTAACTGAAAAAATTTTAGAGACATAGATTAGCGTGTTCTCCTAATTCAATCGAGTTTGTTAGAGCCACATACTCTAAAAATATTTGACTGTTTTCTTCAAATTGCATTTATTTTAGGATTATTTAAAAATATTTGACAGTACTTAATATTCATTAGGAACAATGAGGTAATATGTGATATTACACTAGCCAATCATGTTTATTAGTCAACAATCAATCCAGAATGTTTTGCTTACCAGATATCAGTGATAGCTATAAATAACCATGTGGGATGATGAATTATATAAAACAATGCTACTGTTTAGTTTCTCATGGGAAAGATTCTCTGAAACATTCTAATTCTTTATGAGCCTCTTCAACTCCAAGGCCATCTTCATCTTCAAAACTGGTATCCTTACCACACTGTCAGACATTGCATCCATTTAGAAGGATGTTCCTCTAGAATTGTTTTATCACAGACTGGCTTTTACAGTCCTCTCTATTGTGAAACACAATAAACCTCGTACAGTTCTCCTCCCCACACTCTACTGCTTGAGAAGGTTTTATGGTCAGGCAGATCTCTTTCTGTCTGCTTTCTGCTGCCAAATAGTAATGCTGAAAATTGCACTTGAGACGCCCACCTCTTATTTTAACTTTCTGGGAGAACAATATAACATGATAGTAAAATTTGTAAATGCCAGAAACCATTATTTATCTGTTTTTTTTCAGTACTCTATCTTCTTCAGAAACATCTGTTTCTATCCTTGTCCCCTGTATAACCCAAATATATATATATATATATGGGATAAGTTTTCACCATTTTCAGGCACGTTAAACAACAGCCAAAATTGAACTGGAAAAGCATTTGGTCTCAAGTTTTCTTTCTAAATCTTGTTTTAAGCTTGGTAATTAGTAACATTTTTTCATTCAGATGTTCCCACGCTACTACCAAAGCATGAAAAGAGAATATCGTTTGTATCTTCCTTTGAAAGTAATGCGTGCTGTGGAAGTATCTTACTCTTACATTGACTATTTTTGCATTCATGCATTTTAACATTACCCACTCTTTTCAAGCCTTACAGCTAATTTTTTGACTCTCCTTCCTTACAACTCTAATGTTCACTGATGCAATTTTAAAAGAATAATTTCCATACCTTTAGAATTCAGGATTGTAGAGGGAAGTGGAAGTGATGAGATGCTAAGGACAGAAAAAAAATGCAAATCTCCTGTGTAGAATCTAGAGGTTTTACAGTTACACCCTACAAAAGTAGTTTTTCTCAAACTCTATGATAAGTTAATCATAGGGTCTGCATTAGCTTTTTGTAGCAGGCAAGGAGCAATATTTTCAGTGGGAAGAGGTCCTGTGAGATGTATGAAGATGCAAATTATAATATAGTTGTCATGTAATGACCTAGGTAATTTTAAACTAAAGCAGCATTATTTAAAAAAAAAAGACAAAACAATATATTAGCATTAAGAGTGGTTAAGTTTTTCTAGAACGTGATTAACTTTTTAAAAAAAAATATTGAGGAGCTAGGCAAATGTAAAAGTCTTATTACAGTGGTACTAAATCATATGCTAGTAAAATTCTGAAATCAGAATTTCTATTACAGTTGTTTACACTGTTATTTCAAGTGGTTTATAATTCATCAGTACAAATTCAATGCAGGCTGCATCATAGCATACAACTTTTTAATCCACAGAAAACATTTATTCTAATAGATTGTTTTTACCAAGTTATAGGATTTATCCAAAAAATTTTGATATGGACACTGCTGCTTGTTCTTGCTTCTTCTCTGAGACACAATATCTTTCTATTAAAAACAACAACAACATAAAAAGACAAAGAAGCTTCCTTCTAAGAATGTCACCTCTGTTTTCTGTATTAGCCAATTTAGCTAATGTAGTATTAGAATAGTTAACCCTTGAATAGTCTAGAAGACATTCTAAATCTGTCTAAAAATGGAATTTGAAATTTATTATTTCAGACAAACTGGAACAATAAATAAGAAGAAATAGTTAATAAACCTCCAACCAATCAACCAAAACCAAGAACAGAATCAAACTCAGTAATTGGAAGTTAGTTCAATCTCTCTTTTAAGTAATCAGATCCTCTAGATAAATCCATTCTTCTTGTTGAAGCACTCATGAAGACAGGTGCAAGAAACATAATCTGCTCATTGCCCTCATCTGGCATTTCATTGAAGGGCTCTGCTGCTCCCATGTACCCCACATGCTTGTATTTTATTTGTATGAAAATCAGGAGCTGCAGAGATGGAGTGAAAATCTGGATTATCACCAGTCCTTCAGACTGGGTTGCAAGTGCATTGTTGTGAGAGTGCTTGGACCAGAAAACATAGATGTGCTTCTGGACACAATATCATAGACGCCACTTAAAATGTGGATGTTTTAGGATATGTGAAAAAATCCCATTTAAATGTTGAGAATAATTAGGGTTATGAATAATATATATGTGCATATTGCTGCCATTCACCCTCTTAAAGAAGAAATCACTTGTATGACATTAGAAAAAGCATTTGGTTCACTCGGCATGTCTATTACTAGAATGGCATTCAAAGCAGATGCATTTTGCATTGTAATCTGAGCGTAATTGTGTTCAGTAATGAATACAGAATAGTGCAACAGCTTTCCCTTATGGCTTCATCAGCCATGGTGTTTTCCTCTCAGCACAGCTACTCTGACCACAACAGAAAGGAATGATTTTTGTGATATATCAGTCAAGCATTCTCATTGCTACGAAGTCTCAAAGTCAATAACAAGAGTCTGAATTGGAAACTAAACTTCAAGATTTGATTAATGCCATGTATTTTTTTTAATACAGAACTTTAAAAACTATGCTGCAGTTCATCACTTCTTCTTGCAATGAAGTACACATGTACCAGTTTCTCAGGAACTGGAGCTCACAGAAGAAGTGGAACTTAAAATGGCCATTGTAAATGGCCTTCTGGAAAGAAAAATAGTTTTAGAAAGAAGTAAAAATGATGATCTTGCATATTCTTGGTAAAGTAAAACTGCTAAGCCAGCAGTAAAAGTTGTTATCTCATCTTTGTTTTACAGCTACATGAGGGATACAGCAAGAAAAATATTTAGTTCTGGTCTTTGTTCACTTTACAGAGATTATGACATTAATGACTATCACAACACAACTTTCTTCTCTGATACTACAGTTTAAAAATATGTCATAAAAGACACAAAAAGAATGTGTGTAACACAGATGTCTGTAACGTGATAGAAATACTGTATATGTTATTTCTTAATTAGGAATAATTAATGAAGGAAAAGCTGCAAGTAAGTAGAAGTGAAGAAGGTGGTCTGGTTATAGGTGCTCTAAGAGTACCTGAGTGCATTCACAGTGTCAGTCTTTTTGTGGATTGTAAATGATGTGAAAGCAGAACTACAGGTGTCTCTTCTTCAAAAAAATTTAGGCTCAAAATAGTTATAACTTGCCAATAAATGTGTTCCAAGATTGTATACATTTTTTAGCAATGAGAATAATGCAGTAATGATCTTGATGGTCTCAGAAGCATACAAACTAAAGTCTCCTAGAAATAGAACTTCTACAGAAGTTGCTGGCATAGAAAAAAGCCTGGCCTATTGTAATGATTGAAACTCTTAAAGAGAGAAAAAGAAGGCAGGAGAAATCTATTAAGAAGGTAGGAGAAATTGATGCAGCAGGTAAGATTCCAGTGTGTTACTTGTTATGGTATAAATTTTTATGCAATAAATAAAGAATAATATATCTTTATTTCCTGACATTATATTCTGTAGAGTTACAAGGACACATATACGAGCAGAATATTAGAAAAGAAGGAATATTTCTGCAAACTTCTTGTATTGGACAGATCCTTCCTTCCTTCCTTCCTTCCTTCCTTCCTTTCCTTCCTTTCCTTCCTTTCCTTCCTTTCCTTCCTTTCCTTCCTTCCTTCCCTCCCTCCCTCCCTCCCTCTCTTTGTGACCTGGGTTGTAGTTTATTTTGTAGACTACTTTGAGTAAATTCCCTGTTCTTCCGTGAGCTACAGCACACGTGGATTCTCTCTCATGCACGCAGAAGCATACACATGCATATACAAAGAAATGCACAGCCCCTCTTTGCCTTGTAACCTGTCCTGGGTAATTATTTATCAGGACAAAGAGACCTTGACAAATCAGGCAGTGAGAGAAGAGGTTGGGAACAGGAGAGACTAGAGCAAGCAGGAAAAGCAGACGGGAAAAGTAGGCAGTGAACTCACATATTGGATAATCTCTCCATGAGCAAATTCCAGTGATGTTCTCATGCAAGAATTCCCATTTTCCCTCTCCAGACTGTTTTAGTTTCTAGTAGTTTTCGAAACCTTTGTCCTCCATCTTCTATTCTTCATACTACATACTGTGCAATGCTGCTAAATGGTACTTACCCACATGGTGGCAGGTGTGTTATCCTGCAAAATCAGACAGATTCTTTTAGGCTGGTTTTTCTTCGTCATGTACATACTAGTCTTTTCTCAAGGTTGCAATTCTTCAGTGACCAGTAATTGCCGTCAGTGAGTTATTTACAGTCATGGGTATTCAATCATGCTTCAAGGCCTTTGCTGTCATCTCGTGTTTGAACCACTCCAAGTATACCAGGTACCAATGTCTGAGTCACATAGCAAGTTCTCATAACAGGTTGACAGGAGGCTTAATGGACCTTTAAGGTTAACATTAGGCAAAATTAAACCACATGCTTTGCACGTTGCTGTCAATAGCAATGTGGTTCTTACAGTGGGTAACTTTCTTATAATTGCATCTTAGGTTTTCCAGCTTTGACATTTCACATTGACAACAGTTTTGCAACCTGTAGGTAGGACTAGATCAAGTATGTATTTCATACTTTAAATTGTTGACTGACTACAGCCATTAAAAAATTAGGCATTTACAGGGTATGCTATGCCTGAAAGAAACATTCTTATGAAGCACTAGAGATCAACCCAGAGTCTCTATGTATCCAGGAGGCCTATTTAAAAAAAAATAAGGCTTGTAAATACTGTGGGTGAAGAACACCTTGAAAACTGTTGACTAAAAGCTTATATCAGAAAGGGAATATTGCAAACATATCTGAAGGAATCCTTCCACCATGTGAGTTTCTAGGAAAAAGAAAGGGGAAAGGGCAAAACGAAAACAAGTGATGAAGCCATGATAACTTTTACTACCAGCCATACTGCTTAGCTAGTCTCTGAGCAGTGGTTATGAGGAAAAATTCTCCTCTGGTTTTATAATTGAGCGTGATGTTATATGTTCTGGAATAGCTTTCTTGTCAGTTTGGGTCAGCTCTTCTTCGTCCATCGTCTTCAAGTCTCTTGCCCGTTCCCAATCTACTTGCAAGGCCATTTTTTGCACCATGCAAAAAATGTTCAGCAAGGGATGGAACGTGTTATCAATGTTGTTTTAAGAATAGAATAGAATAGAACATTTCAGAACATGTAGTGCAGCTGTCAGTTGTTTAGATTAGAAACACAGCAACGCATGAATGGACTACTGTGAAGAAAATGTGTTCCATCCCAGCAAGACCCAGAACAATATGAATAGTATTTCAAGAGATGAGAACTTCTCAGTCTGTAAAACAGCTGAGGGTGCATATGATAGGGGAGCATGGAGAAATGTACCAGGGTACAGTTTTTCCCTTTTTTGCACAATAGTCCAGTATAATGTCAGATGAAATTGTCAGGCTGCAGGTGTAAATCAATGGAAAGGAAGTGCCGTTACACATAGCATGAAGGAAAAGTCTACAACTCATCTCCAGAGGCTCCTGTAGAGTTTCCCTCTGCAAATGGGTTTGAAAAACTCTTAGGAAAATTTATGGAAGAAGAATCAATCAAGGGCTACAAAACAGAGTGCAGATGAAGCTTTTAACTGAAAAAATCCCCAAATGGCAGACTGCTGGAAACCAGAGAATTAGAGAGAGAAAGTATCAATCTATGCTTTTTGGGATTCTTAAACTCTCTCACCATACATTTTGTACAGACCCTTTTAACAAATAACATACAAACTACATGGATTTTAGACTCTCAAACTTTAGACTGTCTTTGCTCAGATGCAGTTTCCTTCTTTGTTTTATGTTATTATTGGACTGCAGTTCATCTCAGGTATTACTTTTCCAGTGACACACTTTGAGTAGAGGAGGCCACGCAAGACAAAACTCAGAGTTTCCTGACAAAAATGGATAATTTAAAATATTCCCTATCTACTCCACTGACTTATGTTGTGTTCAAAACGAATTTCTTCTCCAGCAGATTTTTTCCAGTCAGAAACACGTGGCTTTGTTCACCTGACTCTTACGTTCTTGTTTAAACCATTTACAGGTGTTTTCCTCCCTCATAGTTCACCAGCCTAGTTTCTTCCCCAGAGGGTATTCACAGTTTCTTCAAAACCTTCATTATTTATATAGGGTCTGTCATGGGCCTCGATGACATTCACCTTTCCCGTTTGGCAGGTCACCCTGGTCAGGCAACAAAGTCGTGATTCTGGTTAAAGATGCAGTGAACTAGCTGATTCTAATTAGAGTAGTTTAGAAAACAGTCAAATTCAGTCTGCTGCTTTCTTTTTAGAGAGTTTATTCAATATCTAAATTAGAAGTAGCAGGTATCTGATCTGAAAAGAAATTGTTTTTATTTAAATTCAAACCATAGTGTTTTGGCATTACTTTCTCTGATGCTTCAGCCTGAGTTAGCGGGAACAGCCACATGAAATTCTGTTTTGGAATTGCAAAACTTGCAGCACTGTGCTATTCTCTGAGTGTGGTGTATGGGCTTCAGTGAGGGCTTTTAGACAATTGCTTCTAATACAGGCAATCCATCGAGTTGAAACACCTGCTACTTGTAAGCTTGTTTTCATTACTATGTTGAAACATACGGTTAGAGACTGAAATGGGTTCATCTTAAAAAGACTTTGACTGTAATCATGTAGGATCTTACGCAAAGTATGTTATACATATGTCTTCCACTACTGTATTTTCTAATTTATATATTTAATACTATCATATTGAATTAAATGAAAAGTCTATTTGAAATTGTGGTGGTTTGACACCACTGTTTTAATTAAGAGCTAGTTCGACAGTGATGAGAAGACTGAACAGAATTTTGAACAACAGGGAAACGTTTATTCCTCTGGAGCTCAACCAAAGAAAGATAACAGTTTAAGGGAACTCCAGACTTAACACAGAATTAAACCCAACAAAAACCACGTGAAAGGGGAAAAAAGAAAAAAAAGAAATAAGGGAACTGCTTTCAAAGGCCAGGCAGGCTGGCCCAGGAAAAGCAGTGGGAAGGGAAAACCGTTTCTTCTTCTTTCTCCCTCTGGTGGTAGCTAACTCCCAGCCCTTGGAGTTTCTGAAAATACAACACAGTGAAAAAGTCCTCCCCGCAAGCCGGGATGTTATTTGGGGAAGCTTATGCACCTGTAGTTGTGCTGGCGTGGCTCTGGTGCCGATGGGGGTGGGCGGAGCCAAGCCGAGGCCTGGGAGTCAGAGAAGAGGGGCCGTGCTGCTGCTCTCCAGCTTTGCAGGAAGCCAAAGAGAGTGAACTTCCGTTGCTTTGGGCTTTTAAGCTCTCCAAGTCCCACTCAAATCTCGCAGTCTTCTTCCCGGCTCCGCTGTTTCGGATTGGCCAGTGATCCGAGCTCCACCCCCCCCTTCGAGATCTTTGGCTCCAACAAAATGGTGGTTCCCGCCAAAATTGCAAGCTGACGACTCCCCTGCGCCATGTTTTTACCAGCTGCAGGATGGCTGCCGCCTCTCCAGGGTGCCCACTGACCACGGAAACCCACAAAGGGGTGTCTGGGGCTGACCGGGGCCACAGGAGCTGCCCGAGCAGCCATCGCACCCACACTGCCATGCCGGGGCTGCCCCCGGGAGTGGCCAGGACCACTGGGACCCCCTGCCGGGCTCCCCATGGCAGCGCGAGGGCCGGCGTGTCCACCGGAGTGCCTCTGTGGTGGCACGGGGCCGCTCCATGTCAGGAGGGACTTGTGGGCTGCGGCCGCTGCTAGAGTCCACCGCCGACACCCAGGGACGGCGCTGGGACCATGCCGGCATGGGACTTGAACCCACAGCAGTGCCGCGCCTGCCGGCCCCTGTCCTCTGCCTGCACCTGGGGAAAGCCGTCAGACGTTGTGCAGTGCCGTGAAGGGAACCTGCATCTTTGCCACTGCCCGCACAGCTGGGCCGGGGCTGTGCGCCGATCACCCCCTGACCCTGCTGCCCGCAGGCACCACAGCGGGGGGGAAACCTGCACCACCGGGCTGGGGCCGCATGCATGCCGGCAATCATTGCTGGTCCACGTTTCAGTGAGTCGGGGTGGGAGGGAAGCGAGGGAGGGTTATTAAGGGAAGGAAAAAAAACCAAACCCCCAAAAAACAGGGTTTAAAAGGAAACACCTCCTTTCCTCCCCCCCCTCCCTCTAAGAACCCTGCAACCCCCTCCCCTCACCTCTCAAACCACCACAGAAATCCATTATTTTTAACTAAGAAAGAGTTGATTCTGATTTTAAGATCAAATTGAAATACCTAACAACATGTTTAAGACAGCTTATCTATTTTTGAATTTGTGAAATGAAGTGATAGTGGTATTTAGGTTCAAGACATTGCATTAATAGTAATTGCAGTGCTAAAGCACTTTAGATATAAATAATTTGCTCAGAGAAATAACTTGTGTAAGCCCAAATATTTATCTACAAACTGAATCAATAACTCTGTACTCTATGTATTTCTTTATGTGTAAATGCAAATACAAGAATGATTATAATTTTCAGTTGTCCTTTCAGAGCTGTTTCTTCACTTAAAGTTGGGAATGCAGTAGGAATACATAGTTCCTCCAGCAGCCAAGACACTGAAGACATAGCAGCTAAAACAATAAGAGTCGGGTGGTAATCCTGCTTTGCTCTTTATAGCATTATCCTTAAAACAATCAACAGCAACTGCACATCTGGGTCCAGGTGTTCCTGTATTGGAAAATGAGGATTTTTGGGCTAAACCGGATAAAGGATATGTTGAATTGGGTCATGTTTTGACGAAGATGTTGGCTGACATATTGCTGTCATGTTAACATACGTTCTTTAGAAGAAAGACCAAGCTGTTTCTGCACATGCTCTGTGCACAGTGCAGTGCCTGGGGAAAGTGAGGGTCCGGAGCAGTGAATATCCCTTCTACAGACTGTCTGCAAGAAACAGTGAAACCAAGAACATACATAATTCTGCCCAGTAGGATTTAGGAAAAGGCTTATCTTTAATTCTTAGGTGAACCACTATGCAACAGAATGCTAAACATAAGAAAAAAAACAAAGGGTCGGAAGACAGCACAGTTGTGTGAAGCGGAGGTTGGGGCTCACAGTCAAGTGTGCAAATCTTTGTCTCTGATCCTTTTTTTTTCTGAACACGTAAATTGAAATTGGTTTGGGAAATGGAATGTGGATCCTGATCTCTCTTGTCTCTGTCAGGTAACCGGCACTCTCTGAGGACCTGGAGTGGTGGAGGTTTCTCATTGTATTTAGTAGGACAAGGCATGACAGCCAGGGGACCAGACCCACTGTCCCAGACAGGAGCAGGAGAGCTGCTATGAGGTGCTGGGCTTTAGGCTTCTGAGGGAACCCTGGAGTGGTTGGATAGGGACAGTAAGGCCCCTTGCCACTCCCAGGGCTTGCCTCTTTCCCAGAAAAGAACTCATTTCTTTTGCTTTGCCGTCATTCTTTCTATTCCCTTAATGAATCTTTCTTCCCTTGCAATTCTGTGAAAACATGAAAGATACAAAGTGATCCAGTCTAAAACTGGTAAAAACCTACAGTAAAAAGAGACATCAAATCCCAGGAAAATTAACAACATTTTTTCAGGTGAGAATCTATTTTATTTGCTAAGGCGACAGCAAATACTCAGGCATGATTGACCACACAAACTGTGGTGTTGGCTGTAGGTTTTGCTGTCCAGGACATCGCAGGTAGGAAGTGAAGCAGAGCTCAGGTTTCTAGCGCGATGAGTTAGCACAGGGTTAGCTACACTGCAATTAACTTACGGTTTTTCATGATGTACTGTGACATTTTCTGAATGTAAGAAATTTTTGAACTTGAGCTTTTCTGGAAGGTGATTGCTAAAGAGTTCCTTGTGATACTTTAGAATAAATGTCTGATGATTACTAATTCATTTGGCACTGCTCTATAATAATGTAAATCATGATGTTCTTCTGTGGCATTAGTGGATGTAATCTCTTTCAAAAATCCCACAAAATCCTCTATCTCTTGTCTCAGTATCGTCAAGTATATCTGCTTTAGCATGTATAGATTTGGCAATGCTCCAATTTCTTTGATGTGCTTAGTTAGAAAGAGACTTTATAACTAGGTATCAGTGTTTAGGGATGAGTAAAGCCAGTTTAATATAGATATTTTGATTTGAAATTCAAGAGTCTGGCTTTTTTTATAATGTCTCTTCCTTCTTCTGCTTACCCTTAAATGTAATTAGCTCGAGGTTTATTTGTCCTGGACATAAAAAACTTCATATCTAACTTAAAAAGAGAACATGGCAACTGCTGCTGTTGTGAGAAAACCAAACAATCAAGAACAATGAAAAAAACCCCAGACAGAACCCAAGGCTTTTGGCTCTTCTCTTATGGTAACAGAAACATAATTTTAATTTAAATTTTTTTTGCCAACTGTGAGACTCTTACTCAATAACACAATACAATGAATGACTATTTCCAAAGATGTTTTAAAAGACACACTTGTTAAGTGTCTTACAATATTTGAAGTAGTGTGATTTTACCATTTTTAACTTCACCTGTGAAATTCTTCATATGCAGAAGACTCCTTGCATTATACAGTTCTTTTTATACTGAGGTATTTAGTTATTAAGGTCACAAAACTGAACAGTTAGCACTTGACCTATGTTGTTCCTGCTCATACAACATCATGACAAGGCTGATGGATCCTAAAAACTGAAGACAGATAGGTAATGGAAATAGAACTCCATTTTGCTCTTCGTTTCTCTGCTGAGGTCAATGAGAAGACAACTATGTCTAATATCATACAACAAGACTGCTAGTCTCCTTACTGTGGTACAGCATCAAATATGTTTACATTTTTCTGATAAGGTTGCATTTACTAAACAATGTTTCTTAGTGAATCAGAGTGGAGAGAACCTTGAAACAAAACAGCTTTCTGAAGGTAGGATCAACTGTCCCTGGCTGTATTGTTCTATATATTGTGAAGTCCTTCATTAATGGAGAACACACAAACTACTATTATCTACTTCTTATGAATAGACATATCCAGCTTGAAACTAATTGGTTTAAGTTGTTCTAAATTTTTTCCTGTATTTTGATAAAATTAGTTAGCCATGCCCAAATATTTCCCTTCTGTTTCTGTGTTTTCTATTGATTTTTTACATAATTCATCTTCCAGCTTTACAACTCCCACTGAAATACAGATGGAATTGTAGGGACCATACTTTTATCCTGACTTTTAATCTTTCTTGTCTCCTTCCATCTTTTTGAAATTCATTCCTTTTTTAGCTTCATTTCACCTGTCATAGTTAGGGACATAAAACTGGTTAAATTAAATTCTGAAACCATATCATCTCTAGAAATGTTTGTTATCAGGTCTCCCCCTGTCATGTCTTGGAGGGTATATGCTGTCTGTGGATTACAGAAATAGAAAAATTACCTGTTTCTTTCAGCATTAGAAATATGATTTTTTTTTTGCATATGTGTCCTCACAGTTGAATCCTAAATCTGGAAGTTTCTGCTGAGTTTCTGCTCACTTCACACTTTTTTTGCCTTGACTTCCTTGTCCCATTTTATCCCATACCAAATTCTCTTTATATTGCAAGACTGATTTTTAAGGCTGCTTTTTCATTGTTTGTGTATTGTTGAAAATCAGTATCTGAAATGGCTGTGCAGCCTAAGGCCAGAGAGAGGCAGCAGGAAACAGAGATGCAGGAGTTCAGCTTTGTTTTTCTCCTACATGACTGTTGGCAATCTCTCCATATGTTGGGATTCAGTCTCCCCCAAAACAATGCCTGAAGTCTCCACAGTGTGTTGCTGCAGTAGAGCAGCAAGGATTCAAGGGTTTATCTTTATTAGATTTGATCACTCACTGTTTATGAGGCAGCACAGCTTGTGCTGATAATGAAAGACCTCCTCTCCCCTCCTCCTTCCAATTAGTAGGTCTTGTCTGTCTCATATTCCTTACGAAAAAGTTTTATGTCAAGATCGACAAGATGAGAAAAGGAAAATGGATTGACTTTGCACAGCTTGAGTCTGATCCTTTGAAAAATTCTGTGGGAGCAGTTCTGTCTTATTTTTTAACATTACTCTAAAAAAAATGAATACCTTAGATGATGATGCTCATGACACTGACTTTAAAATTTGTTTCATAGTACTCTATAGAGTATATTCAGGGTTTTATGACTCACTGAACATAAGAGTAAAAAAACCCAAACACCCCAACCCATTTCACATCAGAAAGAATGAAAAATCCACTACACTTCCCTTACAAATGAAGAATTGGTTTATGTGAGTTGACATCATGAAGAAGAAGAAAATACTAGAAATCCCAGACTTTTGAAGAAGATTTGTTTTGTGATGAAGGAATTGCATCTCATGAGTTAGGGGTGTGACATTCCACGCAAAATAGTTAATCTTTCTGGATTTCCTATTTGCAAAATGAGATAGTAATATTTCTATTTACCCTTCCTCTGCTTTGTCAAGATCAATTTCAGGCACTTTAAGAGGTGCTTTTTTTAAGGCAATACGTGTGCATAAAACCCAATCGAAGTCAAAACGACAAAAAGAAAACTTTTAATCTCAGTCTAAACTGGGTATTTGCTTTTTATCAATCATATTTAGTGTGGAAATAAATGGCAAGAAAATGGTTGTCTACAATATTTTTAATAGTTGAAAATTGTAGACATAGAACAAACCAGCTAAAAATCAAAAGAAGGATTAGTACAATGGCATAACGATTTATAAAAGAGCAACAAAGTCAATATATTGCTTAGTAGAGATTCAAGTAACTGATTAGAGAGTAATTCTGGTGTGCTAGTGTTCACCTAGCATAAGCTATGGTGATTCACATTGTGAATCATTTGTAGATGGTATTTTATTACAGGTAACAGCAAATAAAGTTTTAGGGATCAAGTGAAAAGACTGCAAAACACTTTTTTTATAACAGAATGCAATTTTGCAATTTACTGTCAGTAACACCATTAGACACCTATTATTTTAAAGACTCACATTAGGTAGACAAACTGTGTTAAGGTTTATTAACCTTTGCATTGAGGTAGTACACTTCACTTTTGAGTGACATATCAACCTTTTTACTTTCTACTCTTTTATTTTGTTCCTTCTCTCAGTTATGAGTCATATATTCCCGGTACTAAAAGAAAAAAATATCCTGCTAAGAAATAATCAAAGTAGAGAACTTAAAGGATGTAGTCAGCATTTACTGTTGGTCTTTTTCTCCACAAATTATCCAATACCTTGCCTTATCTTCATGGCTACAGTTTTCCCACCTGTGAAAACATCACATAGGTTTGTAATCCTAATTTGATATTTTTAACAGTGAAATTGAAAAAAAAAAAAAGACCAAATCTGGTAATTGAATTAAACTAAAATAAAACGGGCCCCACATGCGAGTTTCTGTGGGTTTTGTGGGAGACTGGGATTTTAGTTCCAGAAAATGGATCCTTTTAAGGAGCAATTTCTTAGAAGAAGCTTGAATAGAGCAGTACTCTTCATCAATGATAAATATCAGGGCTTTTCACTTGTGCGTCATGTCTAGAGTTTCAGGGATAATGGAATGCAATTAGATCTACTTCTTTTGTTGACTTCAAAAGCCTTCCTGTAGGCTTTATGATAGTGCACCCATTTTTTGAAAATGATCAATATATGTCAATTTTCCTCAAGACATCTTCAGTCAGAAGAGAAATCAGACCAACATATATTTCAGTTCTTAAGTGAGAACCCTCATCAAAAAGACAATTAGAACAATAGATGCTTGAATGGTTCCAGAGCATGGTGAGATTCTGAAGCAGGTTTCACTTGGGTGAACATAAAAACAATAGAAAACTAGCTAGTTTGGAGGAGTTGCCAATAAACATATTGTTACCTTACATGCTCAAAGACTTTCCATAATGTTTCCCACAATGATATCATGGACTTTTGACAGCAAAACCACTTTTGTATCTGACTTTGTCTTCTTAAGATCTCATGCCTAACTCTTGAATGTTTGAATATGTTTTCAAAAGTCTTCCACATGTACCAAAATGCTGTAGAACACAAATGAGATTAATGCAAAAACACTTGTCTTTCTAAAAAGATTAGCCAAAATAAGATTATTTCTTAAGGATATCAGAGTTTTTCTCATTATGAATTATTGCTGCATCCTTTGGGGTTTTTCTTTCAGAAAATTTCATTTAATGTAGCAAATATATTTTGAAAGACTTGTGCAGGTCTCATCTATAATGGTGGAACGAGAAAGCATCATAACAACTGCATTACTGACAAATATAAATTTTCTTTTACAAGATTAACATTGTTGAAAGAAATATATGTGTCTCAGTCTGAAATGCAGAACTTCATATAAATGGGCTTACATATTTTAGAAGAAAGTAAGTAACTTGTAAGCAACAAACCAGAATAAGATGTTAACTAAATGCTGGAAAGTAACTGACCATATAAAAAGCTGTTATTGGACATTACTAAGTGCTAGTTATATAGTTAAGCTATATTTAATCAACCTTTTGTAATTAATTTTAATGGATATTTTAAAATGTCAGTCCCATGTGCCCTATTTTCAGCTGTCTTGCAAATATAAAGGACATTTTGAAGATGATTTTTTTTTTAAATTCTTTACTTTGGGAAAACACTAGTAGTATCTTTCACAGAGAACATGTTAGAAATCAACAATTTTTAAATAAGGCATTTGGACATGCAAACTGTAATACAGAACCTTGAAAGTTGCTAAAAATGGCATTAATTCTTTTGCATATACTCAGGTAGCAATCACGTTTGATCCTTGTTTGTGTGTTTCATCAAATTCAAAATTGCAATGTTATATAAGGAGAAAAAACTTTAAAAGGTCATACTTGTGTGTGTGTGTGGGTGAACAGAAGGAAACAGAAGAAAATTCCCTCCTAACAATGACAATCTTTCTCTAAATGAGGAAGATTTGATCCACAACATTCATCAAATGTAATTACTACAAAACCAAAATTTATTAATATATTAATGTAGATTGTTTTCTATTTTGTGAGAATTTTGAACAAGTTGATTTTATTCTATGTTGCACACATTAATATTTCCTTGTATGAAATATAAATTTTTACTAGTGCTAAATAGGAATGCTAACTAGAAATTTTATTAAATAACAATTTGTGACAGCCATGGTTGCTATATATCTGCATATAGGTGTTTTTTCCATAATTTTTAAATGAATGGGAACTCATTTTGATTTGAAGTTTCTGTACTTTGGAGTGAAATTGTAGCAGTTCTTATGAAGGCTCTGTTATTGTTGCTTACAAGAAATGCACTTGGAGGCAAACATCGTTTTGTTGACCCACATCTATGTGGATATTGACAGACATCTCTTTTTATATATGTACTCCTTAAGTCATAAAGAATAACAAACCAGGTGAGCATAGCTTTTTTTCTTTTTTTTTTAGAAATTACATAGGACAGCATTGATGTAATCTGATTTATATGGTTTCATCTCACTCTAAATCAGACTTCTAAGTCTTTTGTTTGAATCTCAAAGGCAAAAAGTAGTGACATGGCTTTTCATGTCACCTATTTTGAACATTTATTCTATCCTATTTTAGAATCATACAGTGTGACTCTAAGTGCTGTCCTGTGTAGGGCCAGGAGTTGGACTTTGGTGCTCCTTGTGGGTCCTTTACAACTCATGATATTCTGTGAGTCTATGATCTTTAGAATGGATTTGAGATGCCTGCCTTTCCAGTGGATGATTAACATTAATGTGTCTAATTTGACTTAGATAGAATTCCTTCATAATATTTAACATATATGGATTTTCAAGGGTAAATTTGGATCACCTTTGACAATTTTCTTATATGCCATATGTCTTTACAGAGAGGAAGTGAATGGCATATTAAATCCTTTCTGATTTTGTTTTCTATACACTTAAACATAGGAAAACTATTCTCATCAAAAAGTCAGTAATTCAGATCACTTGAATTTGCAGGAGCAAAAATATTTGGGTTTATTTCCTGGTACTTATACTCAATGATACAAGTTTTGCTCTTACTTATAGTGGTCTAAAGTCGTTGTAGACCAAATGAATTAATTAATTCTGATTAATTATTTTCTATTTTCATATGATAAGTGATATATAATAGAGAATTCATGAAACCCCTCCCCCATTACCAGTGAATATTTTTTTTAAACTAGTCTGTTCATAATACATAGCACTTTTTTTTTTTTTTTTAATTTTAGTAGTCTATACTGGTGCTGAAAATAGAAGTTATTATTATCTCACACCTCATATTGAAACATTATCTATAAAACTAGTTTTAAACATTAAGATTCCTTCTGGCAAGGTAGACTGGAGATTAAAATACTTCTCTAACAAAATTCTTGTAATTTCACATTATTCAAGTATCTGAGATGAAGAACTATAGTGATTTATTGTGCAAAAATTAAGAGACCTATTACTTGCCATGGGTAAGTACAGACATACTGTTAGTTTGACATAAACCACATAAAGATATTAAATGTGACTCTAATTAGTTTTATTCACCACTCGAGTCTCTGAGTTAGATTCCTTTGATGTCATTCTGCTTCTATCTAACATGAGTAATGGGAATGGTTAGGGAACAATATTTCATACTGCCACATTCCAGTAGAAGTGGTTTCCACTTGTATGCATTGTTCCAGTGGATGCACTTTGATAAAATGTTAAAAAAGAAACGCTCGTAACTATCTAATTTCTTGACACACAAAATTCCGGAGTGGTGATACATCAGTATGTGCAAAATTACCCTTTGCTAATACAATGAACCTGTTTATTATAACATCTTACTTAATCACTGTTGTACAATAAAACACATTTGCTATGTACTTATATAATGCTATTCAGCAAAACCTCAACATTGTATGATTCAAAATAGCCTTAATTAAATTAATCAAAACCAACTTTCCAACCTGTTAAAAAAACCCCAAACAAGTTAGAAACTCTAAAAATTCTGACTGCTAGAGTAGAAGCTATCTATCAATCTGAGAAAAATCTACAAACTTGCTCCTAAACTAGAGTCTTAACTTTGGTAAGTTTCCTTGGCCAAGGACATAAAAAAAGCTTGCAGTATGTTGACCTTGGCTGGTATCTGACTGGCTTTCAGACACCCACTGAGCTGCTGTCTCACTCTCTCCTGAACAGGACAAGAGAAAATAAAATGGAGCAGCTCATGGGTGAGATAAAGACAAAGACTTCACTTACCAATTACAGTCACAGGCAAAGCAGGCTTGGCTTTGGGAAAATTAATTTAATTTATTGCCAATCTATTGGAAAATGAGACAAAGACTAATTAAAAAAATATCTTCCTCACAACCTCTCTTCTTCCCAGGTTCAATTTCACTCCTCTATTCCTGGCTCCTCTAATTCCTCCACTCCCACCAAGCAGAAGGATGGAGAATGAGAAGTTGAGCTCCTGTCTGCCACTCCCTCAATCTCACACTTTCTCCCTGCTCCTCATGCTTTTTCCCTGCTCTAATATGGATTGCAGTTCTTCCAGATAAGCCCACTCCAGTTTGGAATTATTTCCACAGCTGCAGTTCCTTCAGGAAATACCCACCTGCTCTGCAGTGCTGAATTCCAAAGCTTCCATGGGCTACAGGGCCCTGGAGCATCTCTTCCTTTCCATGTTCTCTGAACTTGGTGTTCATAGTATTGTTATTTTTCTCACTGCTGTGCATCCTTTCTGCCTTCTTAAACGGGTTTTCCCTAAAGCACCACCAAGCGGAAGTGTTCAAAAATGTCCTGTGGTGGATCTGTAGCTGTGTCTCATGCAGGACAGCCCCTGCATTCTTCTCACAGAGGCCACCCCTGCAAGCCATTCACTGCCAGCATGTGGGCATGGACAGCCCAAAAAATCATATTCGATTAAAAGCAACCTCCTAATTAGCCTGATGTTGAAGCTTCTGAGTGAGGAACTAAGTAAATAAAATATGTTCGTGCTATTTGTCTCTTCTCAGAAGGAACATGTTAATTGTGTTTCACATTTTATGGTACTTTGTGTGTGGCCTGCTGAATAGAAAAGACAATGGGAAATGTGGAATTAAATTTGTGTACAACAGCAATAGGCCATCTGGGCCAATATTTAAGAGAAATAACAGTGCCTGGGTTAGAGGAAGAGGGCTTAGTAGCTTGTAATATAAAAAATCTGCTTTGTCATCAAAAAGAGTGGAGAGAAAAATAGTACATGCAAAGAACAATAACAACGTGGTGAATATAGTTGTATTACATAAAAATAGTAAATAGTACTTTTACTGGGAGGTTTTGCAGGATGCAATTGCACTAAAATATTAATTCTCTCATAGAGTCATGGAATCATAAGAAGACTTGGGTTGGAAGAGACCTTAAAGATCATGTAGTTCCAACCCACCTGTCATGGGCAGGGATACCTTCCACTGCAACAGGTTGCTTAGAGCTCCATCCAGCCTGGCCTTGAACACCTCCAGGGATGGGGCAACCACAGCTTCTCTGGGAAACATGTTTCAGTGCCTCACTACACTCACAGCAAAAAAATTCCTCCTAATATCTAACCCTAAACTTACTCTCTTTTAGTTTGAATCCATTCCCCCTTGTCCTATCATTACACGCCCTTATAAAAAGTCACTCTCTGTCTTTCTTGTAGGGTGTCCTCAGGTACCAGAAAGACACAATTAGGTCACCCCAAAGCTTTCTCTTTTCCAGGCTAAACAAACCAAATTCTCTCAGCCTTTCCTCATGAGAAGTTCTCCATGCTTCTGATCATATTGGTGTCTCTCCTCTGGACTTGTTTCAACAAGTGCTTGTCCTTTTTCTGTTGATGACCCCATTGCTGTATGCACTACTCCAGGAGGGATCTCGCCAGAGCAGAGTAGAGGGGAAGAATCACCTCCCTTGAGCTGCTGGCCACACTCCTTTTGATGCAGCTCAGGGTACAATTGGCTTTCTGGGCTGCAGGGACACATTGCCAACTCGTGTGCAGCCTTTTATCCACCAGCAGCCCCAAGTCCCTCTTGGAAGGGCTGCACTCAATCTCTTCATCCCCTAGTCTGTATTGATACCGGCGGTGGTCCTGATCCAGGTGCAGCACCTTGAAATTGGTCTTATTAAAACACATGAGATTCTCACTAGCCTACTTCTTGAGCCTGGCCAGGTCTCTCTGGGTGGCCTCCTGTCCAGTTATGTCAAAAGCACCATTTAGCTTTGTCTCATCAGCAGTAAGAAATTTCCAGAAATAAGATGCAATTAAATGATTTTCCAGATGAAAAAACAACTTTAATAAACTAGTATTTGCTATTATATTTGTAGTTTTCAGCATTAAAATGCAATTAATGTTTTTTAGAAGCAATCAAAAAATACTGAAAGGAAGGTAGAGTTGCTGAGGAGAATAACAGTGATGAGAGCAGGACTCATGCTTATGCAGATTAGGGAATAGATTACAGTTTAGGCTGCATTTTAGAAAAGGCACAAAAAAATGTGAAAGAAATGCTTCTAAAGAGATAGCAAGGTAAATAGAATATTCTATGCCGTGTAAAAATATTCTGTTATGACCTTAATGCTTTCTCCCTTTTTTTTTTTTTT